>JADLZK010008907.1:0-143921 GCA_015847255.1 Hyparrhenia diplandra
TGTGCATGCACTGCATACATATACATGCCTGTGATATACATATATACGTATATATGTAGGTATATCAGTCTCGAACGGCGCCTAGCTGCAAGTGAAGCCATTGGGCGCATTGGCCCCAAATGCGAGGAGCAGTGCCACGACTTGGGCGGTGGGATCTCCAGCTCCACCACCAAGAACTCCACCGATACCACTACCGATTCCTCCGTGGTGGCCTATATTGCTGGATGACGACTTGAGGACGACGTAGCACACACACACTGGGCGCCTCTGAGCGAGCCCAGGCTGCTGAGTGCTGCCTTGATCTGTGAGAGCTCAGCGGGACTGAAGAGGCCAAGGCCACCTTGTTGTTGTTGGGTTATCTTATCAAGAATGGCGGGGCATGGGATGGTGCTAGACGACGGTCCCGGCGCCGGCACCGGAGCTCCGGAGCCGGTGCCTGCGCCAGCGCGGTAGGCGCCGCGAGGAGGAGAGTCGTCGTCATGGCTAGGAGCACAACGGCAGCAGCGGACGACGACGAGGACGATCTGCTCGCAGCCATTTTTGCACACTCGATCAGCTCAGCTCAGCTCAGCTCCAGGCTACTGCTCAGCTCAGCTCAGCTCCAGGCTACTGCTCAGCTCAGCTCAGTTACACTCTCCGGCTGCAGCGGCGGGGGCGGCGGCCGTGGCTGGCTTGAAGATATCACCATCGCTGCTTCTGATGCTGTATTTATAGGCCTGCATTTATGTATTAATTTCGAGCTGTAGATTCGATTTATATATTCCGATCCTGCAATGCAAGTTTCTTATCAGACGTACGTACGGAAGATCGACTGCAAATCACTTTTTGTCAACTGTGATCATCGATCGATCATCTCGATCTGCGGCGACTAGTTGCGTACGTTGTCGCAACGATCGACAACCTTTACCAACGTCGATCGTCTGGGGATTACTTGATGTGTGGAGGTGTCTACGCCTACAATGCATATGCAAATGTGGAGCCTGACCGGCCTTGTGTTCCCTCTCTATTTTTCTGCTATGTTACGTTCACATAAAGCTTTGGAGATCTTATTGGGATCGATTTTATTGCCAGCGGCGCATTTAATTTAATTTCCCTTCGTGTACCTGTGTCGTCCTCTAGTTTTAATTCTAATTTTGTCTTGTGATTTCACTGGGGATTAATTTTTAGAGATACATAAAACACTTGAGTACGGCGAGATTTTCTACTGTTCTGCCGGATCAGATGGAGCAGCGCTTAGTGCTTATCGTTGGATACTCAAATAAATCTCCCGCTCCCAACAAAAAGAAAACAATTCAGTTCGTCAGTTACCAGAAAAGGGAAAAACAAACCAATACTATAAGCTCACAAGCTAAAGCAACTGTATATACATACATACTCTAAAGCAACTTGTATTTATTGAAATTCACGCCATGTAAGAAAGAAAATTTGCCATTATTTTTGTTCCAGAGTTTGGTCACAGTACAAAATGATTGGTCAGGATTCAGGACGGCCATTGATCTCATCAACCATTTCATTCTTTTTTGCTCTTCAACGATGTTTCTCTGGATTCGGAAAGAATGTTTGTACAATTGGTTTGTTTGGCTGTAAAAGGAACTCTGGATGACAATCATGTACGTATATAAAAATAAGCTTTTTCCAAAAATACGAATCTATGTCCATGCCGCTTCAAAATGGATAGGTCCCTGTTAGGCGGATATGCTCGAGGGTGCGTTTCAGGCCGTACTGAAGAACGGCCCGGTTCCGGCTCTGGAAACCTTCTCCGTAGGCCATGGAAGTATCCGTCTCGATCTGATGCTTGAAAAAATCCCCAAGCTTGTGCTCAAACTGAGATCGCCCTCCTTTTTTTGATGACATGGATGAAGATCCTGATAGCGAAGCAGCACTACTGCTGCCTGATCCGACCATGATCTCCGACTCGATCCACAGATGGGCAAGAACTTGGCAAATGCCCTCTTCTACGTCTGGACTCAGTGTCCGGTATCCTGTCATGACATGTTTCATTAGCAAAAAAATGTTTGTGTAACAGTTGCAAGTACATAGGAAATGTCAGCAAATGGTTATGACAACTGCCAAATAAAGGCAAGTTTTCTTCGCCCGAGAAATTAGCATAGATTGCGTTATTATTTCTAGTTATTAGTAATTATCCATCACACCAAAACTGGGTCCCAATAATTCACTAGCACTGGCTAATAAAAACTTGTTCAATATTGAAAATAACTTAATGTCCTTATCAGCCTAGAACTAAAATATTAGTTTAGTTGCTGTGTCAGATCTAAATAGGTCTCCCTGGTTTTGGTCCGAGGAAGAACACAAGAACTAGGTATCACCTTTCAGTCGCAACCATGCATGCATCATCTCATGAGCTAAAATTGAACCTGTCAACAATCTGCAAGAACAAAAAATCATAAACAAATTTGAGCATTCATAATGATTCAACGATGTAGAAGCAAACAGAACAGCATAGTATCTCCATATCATACAGGAGACGATATTTTGATGATGGACAAGAGTAGGCTATTTTCCTCGTGAACTCTACAGTCATCTCGTGAACTGACTGTTCATAGTCCAGACATCTCAAATTCCATGTTTTTTTGGAGGGGGGGTTGCATACAGAAGTAACAAAATTCAGAAGGAACTGAAAAAGAAACCACTTTTCTTTTTTTCTTCAACTCTGACCCCTAAACTGCACATTTGCCCCTATTCTTCAACTCTGCACCATTGCCCTGCTTTGACCAACTCAAACACATGGTTTGCCTATTTTGATTACAAAAAAGTGGCCAAACCAGGGGCAACTGTGCCTTGGCTTGGTCAAAGTAGGGGCAATGGCAAATAGTCAAGAGAAAGAGGGCGAAGGTGCAAGTACAGATTAAAGCTGGGGCAGCAGTGCTTACTGTTTCGGTCAGGAGGTGCTGATTGTGACATTATACAAAACAAAGGTTGATGTTTCACCTTGGGAGACCATACAGAATGAGAATTGCAGTCACTTCACATCGCCGTGTCAGCCTATATGGCTCTGTTATCATTCCCATAATTTTGTTTCCGGCCATTCTTGGTCTCCTCAGTATCTGAAAACATCATTGTCTCATTCAGAATCCAGCAGAACAACAAAATTGGAAAAGAACATGACCTAAATGAGGAAAGAATAATCCAATTGGTGTTTGGAAAAACTCTCACCGTGCTAACAGTCTGTTCTTCTGATAAACACAGTCCTCTTGTTTCTGGAAGATGGTGGTGACCCTGTACAAAAAAAGAAACAAAATAGTTACACCTGACAGTATAGTGGGGTAGAAAAGGAAATTTTGGGTTTTGAGAATAGTACACATACAGCCTTCTCCCCTTCCATGGCTTCATTCAAAGCTTGTCTCTCTACCAGAAGCAGAGGAACCTGCTGTTCCACTTTCATATTCAATCCTTCGTAAAATTCCTGAATTTCAAGATACAAAGGCTGGCACTCATTTGTATCCATCACTGCAGAATCAAGGCACTCCAGGCAGAGCTTACGACCATCATCCAGTAATACATATCTTGATTCCCTTGGCTGTAAGTAAACGAACCATGTTGGAATGAGTTGATCCAAATTTCAAACAAAGAGGTTCTCTTTTAACCATGAAATATGCCCACAGAACAAAATTAAGAAAGAAAAAACATGGTAACTGGGTATACCTCCATTCTTTCACAACTACAGCACCTCGAGTACCATCCACTTCATGTGAAGGACAGTATTTTTGTAGCCAGAAAGGATGTGCCCTATATTCAATAAGGCCATTCATATTTGTAGGAATCTAAAAAGAAAACATAAGATGACACATATAAAAACCAAAAGTAGAAGCCAACACAATCAACTTTCTACTTACTGCAAACATAATCAATCAGCTGACTAAAAATTGTAACAACAAGCTTCCGAGCCTTGGTGGTTGCAAAAATTTACGACAAAATCATGCAAGTAATCAGATATTAGCAAGAGTAAACATGTGAACCATGGAGAATGTAGAGAAAGCATATTCTGTGTGACATTGGAGGCAGATTTTCTTAGCACAAACAGGCATGTAAAATGTACAAGAAAAACAACTTATTAGCATAAACAGATTAGTCAGGGTAAATAAACTGATTCTTACAAATTGCTTGCAGACATCACATTTTGGGTGAAACTGCTCCTTGTAACAAGTTTTATGGTATGGATGATTCCCGGACATGGAGAACTGCAGCATGGCTTTAAGGTCAGTACATTGAAAGAAACTGCTAAAAAAGTTAACAAAAAAGTTTCCTCATTACCTCATAGTCGTATATCGGTTGACTACAGGCATGGCAACAAAAACATTCGGATGCCAAACAGCTCCCATGCAACTGAGAAAACGCCCGTGACCAATCTCTCTGTGACATCCCGCGCATGCTCTGCAGAAAAGAAGTACACTTTTATATTAAAAATAGTAGAAAGAGATAAAAGGTCAGAAGGATATCTTTCATGCTAATCATCCTAGTGAAATCTTGAGCATTACAGCGTCGTTCTTATTACAATCGAGCTGAAAAATAATACACAATTTCTTGTTCTTCTGACAGCATTTGAGAATTCAAATATCTACAGTTTCTTATTCTTTTTGATAGCATAGGAAAAATTCACATGTCCATGGCACTTCTGTTTAAGGCAACCACATCCTTGAGGACATGCTTCATCCTAAAATAATAAGGTATCTCATAACCACAAGCCCCAACCACTTTAAAAAGATTTGCTTTTTCATTTTACATCTGAGCTCTAAATCTCACCACAATTTGTAACAGTTTTCCTAAAGATTGGAAGAAAAGAAAAGAAAAGGAGACCGAACTTGGCAAGTTGGCATAATAACAGGTACACTACACAAATCAGATAAAAACATTTCAGCTGTATACCTAAAGCTGCGTGGGATTTTTTTCAAATAATCATGCCATCATGCATTTGGCTTCTTTACTACAAATGCAAACTCAACTGGAATTTTCCTGGTAGGACAACCAAGTTTGTTCAGTGGTCGTAACATAATTGGTTAGTGGGGAAAAATACAGGCTGGGACTTTATATTAGCTGTTGAAAAGTGGAGACACACATATTCGATTTTTCTCTGTTCCTTCAAATGAAGAAATGCATAGCTCAGTTGATGGGAGGTGTGGGGTGTATAGTTTGATTCCTCTTCAGCTTTAATTTCTACAGATATTTTCTTAACAAAAATTATCTAGTCCTAGGTAGTTTCGCTAATAAGAAATGACTGCAGCCATTGAAGAGGCTGCTGGTACGAAGTTCTCGCTCAAGACACATTATCTCGTTGTGATAAGCAGTGTTTGTGAAGCCATTAAACAGAACACGGTACAAAGAATGAATAACGTAAATCAATATTCAGGCGCTTTAGGTAGAACTAGAACAAAATAACATTTGCTATTTTTTTTTGCAGTAGCATGCAGCCTGTATGGTCCATGAGTTCATTTACTGTACTTCCTTTCTGGTAAACTAACTATAAGTTCAGCTATATGCTTATTTTTCTATTTCATAAGCAATAAGTCAAATTGCACAAAAGCCACTAAGCCAGAATAGTAAAGTAACCAAACTGAAATTAACCTGAATCGGATGAGAACATAAATGGTAATGGGTGATATGCATTTCCACCATTGGCACTGCCATTTTCACGAGGTGGCTGATATGCGTTACCACTATTGCCAGTTTCATGAGGCGGATGATATGTAGTGCCACCATTGGCACTGCCATTTCTACGAGGGGTGATTCAACATTCAAACTTTCCTGGATAGCTCTTGCAAGTTGCTCATCCTCCTCCAAATGCATATCCTTATCTAGAAGTAAAACAAATTAAACCAGAAAGTGTCACACATTAACTGCATGAATTCATAAGAAAACTAGCAGTGCTAGAGACATGGAGTAAATTGAGTAACAATAGTCTTAGATTTTTTAACACAATACACTACTATGTAACACACTAATGCTCAATTCAGCGACACACTTTTCTTACTTGGTCTTGGTTGCGGTCCATAAGAATACTTCAGTGAGCAATTTTTACTGTGGAGAAAAGATTCTTGGGTCCATCTTTAAAAGTGAGAATATTGATTGGAAGGAAGGATACCACAAAAAAACAATTAACTATAAGATAATTCCTTGTTTCTTATGGATTTTTTGACCTGATGTTTCCATTTACCTAAGAAATCCATAGAAATGTAGTAACGAACCTTTTCCACTTAAAGATGGAAAAGGAAAACAACTTTCATGATCAAAATTAGACAAGATCAGAAATAATGAACAGCAATAAGTTAACTATCCTAAAGCAAAGATTTCGATGAACGTACTATCATCATATGCAGTGAACTGGCTTGATTTTTTTTAAATACAAGTTAATATGAGAGATAGGTGCTTCTCTAAAACGGTAAGTTCCTCGACAATTTCACATCATAGGTCAACATAAGTGTCAACAATTCCTCTAGAACATTAATAACCTGGATGAATGTCACGTCACAAATTAATAAGAAAGCATACCAACCTATGGTCTTTGCCTTTCTTTGCTCCTCTTCCGATATAGAAAGGGCTATAGCACGGTCAATATCCTCATTGTTAAACTCTGAAAGGATGTCCTACATTGCATGTCAATATTTGATCAGTGAGATAATCAATTTATTACTATCTAGACATTTTGTAATTTAGAGATTTATTTAACGACTGTATCACTCTACTTTTTATCTTATAATTAGACCAGCAAGGTACATGTTTTTTTAAGTCGTATAAGAACATGCTACTCTAACTAGTATGACTACGAGAGTGCTTGATTAAAAGCATTGGAGCGCGGTGGGTGAACCAGGCCTGCCCTGGCCAGCGTAGGCACAACTTGCCGGCAGCGTGCACGTTGCCGCGCAGCTTGGTGTGGGAGGTGATAGCGCGGGCACTTGGCCGCCAAGCGCGAGAGACGATGGCGCAGGCGGACCCTGGCCAGCAGCGTTGCTGATGCACTGAGCGGCCTGTAGAGGCACACCTGGACGGTGGGCGGTGATGGCACGGGCACCTTGGCGGCGAATGCATAGATGAGGCGCAGGGCGGACCTGGCCGGCAGCGTCACCGACGACCTTGGGCGGCATGTAGGCGTGACCACTTCTGACTTCCTCGATTCAATTTCTTTCCCTATTTCTTCCTCGATCGTTTTTGTGTAAGTTGTTTCTTTCTAGAGTCAGTTTGCTTTGGGCTTGGAGCAATCTAAAAACTTTATTAGATACTTGTAGTTGCCTAGAAATTGGCTGATGTGTATGTACTCCCTCCGTAATGGTATTAGAGGTCGTTTAGGACAGGGTTACGCTTACCAAAGAGTGATTTATTTTCTGATGTGTATGTACTCCCTTTGTAATGTATTAGAGGTCGTTTAGGACAGGATTACGCTTACCAAAGAGTGATTTATTAGGGGTAATTTTTCCATGTTTGCCCCTAATAAATACAGGGATGGGGGCATAGTAAGCACCAACATTTGCTTTCGGCTGATTGGCCAGCACGATGCGCCCCGAGGCGCTTGTCTTTGGGAGGGCATGGGTTCGACTCCTCCCCGTAGTAGCTTTTTTTTTGGCGCAGCCTAATTTACGCAGGGGCAAAAAGTCCCAAACCACCCCATGCAGCGGCGACGACTTCCTTTGGTGTTCATTGAGTGGAGTCCAGAACGACTTCTATTCCCATTACGGAGGGAGTACATAATGATTGAAGCATCAAAATTGCCAGAACCACCACAAGCAATGACAAAAATGTTGTTTTCATGCCATCAATCTCAAAACCGAACATTAGTATCCATATAAGGAAAATTCTAATGGACAAGACATTGTGGTATATATTTATAGCAGCGGGAGTAAAAAGGCTGTCCTTTCAAGTCACTGGGGTACAAAATTCTATCCATTGTATACATTAGAGCTTTCATTTTTCACAATAACAAGAACATGACAAATTTTCCTGAAGTTCACGCGAACTGCATCTCCTTTGCCTAAGCTAGAAAATTAGAATGACCTCCTCTTATCCAACTAAAGTTTAGGAATGTACTGAGGAACTCCAGTACATGGCATTGTTTAAAAACATAAAACGGTAACAGGAGCGTAATGCATAAGGTTCTTACAGTCACAACAGGAGAGCTAGAGGGTTGGTTCCATGCTGTGTCTTCTGCAGGCCTGCTGTGATACTGCCCTTCCGAGATATTGTGGGTTGAGCCTCTAAAAAACTTGGTCAACCAACCCATATCGCTCGAACTGGCAATAGAACAACAGCTGTTATCTGCAATTATACTAAAATGTTAGGACACACAAGGAATGGTGAGATAAGAATGGGTGAAATTGGACCCCCAACAATTTTCATTGGGAAACAAACTGCACCAGCACTTGGGTGCCAAGTTCAAATGTGTAAGTCTCAACAGATCATTTATATATCATCCAAATAGAGAAACCTACTGGAACCATGGATGATGATTGGATTGGATCAGATTAGTATGGAACCACGCCGCAGACAAATCCGCAACTGAACTGAACCCAAGCGTGAAAAAAAAAGGATTTGATTTATGACTCCAATCACTACTGTATAGGCTCTAGAATCTATCCAAGCACGATGGGCCTGCTTACCAGGAGACGAGACCGATCCAAGTCTGGATGGATCTCCGCTCCACGGGCCACGGCGTCGCCCGTAGAGACGGGGGCGAGAGGAGGCGGGCGAAGCCTCTCCTGGTCCTAGAACAGGGACCTGGCCTGGCCTGCCCCTGCCTGCTGTACCAAGGCGCCGGCGGGGCGATGGCCGGCGCAACAAATTGCCAAGGAGAAACGAGTCGGCGAAGAAATCGGGAGAGCGGAGGAATCGGAGGAGAAATCGGGAGGGGCCGAGGTCACTGCCGGGGGGGACGAGCTGTACAGAGGAGGCTTGGGGGCACCGTGAGCCGACGTCGCCGCCGGGAGGCACCGGTGAGGACGGCCGGCGGCCGGACCAAGGGCGGTTGCAGGGGGCGCTCGCCTCGCCGGAGAGCCTGAGAGGGGAGAGCGGGTGGGCTTTTGGCTGGGTGGGCTGGATGAGCGCGCAGCCGAGGAAAATGGGCTGGCGCCTGGCGGGCTGCAATGGCGGGCTCTTTTTTTTTTTTCAGACACGTGATTGGGTCCATGTGAAAAAGTTAGGCGGGAACGTTGCTAATTCAGCGCGCGAATGGAGTCGATCTGTGGCGACGAGTGGTGGTTCGTTAAAACTTTGATATAGCGACTGATCGTTTGACGTTAATTTGACCAGATTTAACGACAGACAACCCATAGTCAAAACAAGATATAGTGACCACCATTCGTTACCAAATCTTTAACGTTATTGACAACCCGTAGTCAAAATAAGATATAATGACCCACCATTCCTTACCATTCTTTAACGTCTCACCTTTTTATGATGTTAAATCGTCACTTTTAGCGGCCCCTCAACTGAGGTTAATTTTGGGCCGTGGTGTTGTGAATTCAGGGATAACTTAATTTCGAAATTGATGATTAACAAAATGTCTGACACATTAGATACGTGCACGTATGATTTGTTTGTAGTATTTGACATCTAAAAACTGTAGTAGTGGCGTAACTAGCATAGCATGAGTACGACGTATAACAACATCGTCTGAACTGCGGGTAGTGAGTTTTGGAGTCAAAGAGTACCTTGCTGATGAAGTAGATTGGCCGTTGGACCTTCATGGCATGTCCTTCCTCTTCTCACTCAAACACAATAGTCGTGCTCACCACACTTTTATGTGTTGTCACGGTGATGTACAAGGGTATGGTAGTGTGAACTGTGCAGTCTAACAAGTGCACTCATCTGTAGGTGAACAATACTTCTCCCAAGTCACAAGAAGCATCACGGACCAAATTGCTTTTACCAATCATCCAAGTGTGGATTGTGTTCCACCACCTTGAAACATCTTCATGGTTCCTTCACGCCTGATTATTAGAAGGATTGGAGAGGAAACCATGGAATTAGTGCTTGTATTCCATATGTGTATAGGGGTACATATAGGCGGCCGGAGTGGGTCATGGAACTCAGCAAGGGACGAAGTCATCGGCTTGAGACGGTGACAGTAGTTGGTGACATTCAGAGAGTCTTGGCGGAAGTTGTGGAACTGCGTCTCAAGGAGGATGGCGAGGAACCCGTCTTCGAGGTAACACCATGCACCGCGAGCAAAGAGCTACCGCATCATCAACGGCTGCTGCAGGTCATTGGAGATGGTGCCATAAATCCACGTAAAGACGTCCGTCTGCACCCATGCCAGTGCAAGGGAAGGAAGGCGAAGTTGGGGCATATTTGCCCAGGATGGTGAGAAACATGCCGCGCGGGTGTTATATCTGTTGCCTCTTGAGTCTTGATGCATGTGTTTTTTCATAATGGGAAATTACTAATTTAGATTCATTTGCATTTTTATCATCTTTTTTTTTTTCGTGCAAGGCATTTTTATCATCTTTACGTACCCTTCACCAACTTATTTGCACTAGCTAGTTTCTTTTGTTTTATGATTGTATAGTAAACTTTATTAGCCACATCCATACATCCATAAATTGTTTACTTATAAGATCGAAAAGAAAATCTGTGCATGATCATGCGCGTTCACCTAATGTGGAAAATAGAGCCAAAGATTACTTAGCACTAATTAGTCAAACGGAAAAATTACAAAACCGTGTGACATTACATTGGACTGCCTGTCGATCTAGCAGTCGATGAAACCATATACACCAATCAATCATGATTGATTGCGATTTGAACAAAAGCAAATAATTAGTTACGAAAATACCAAATCAATAGGTAGCTAGGTAATTTCTTGCATATCTGTCGTCCATCAAACGATTAAGCCTTCTCGGCCTTGGCGTCTTCTCCCGCGCCTTCTCCTGCATTTCCTTGTAGATGAGTGACGGGCGCAGATCTTCTTACAATTCTCAGAACCATCCTTGTCCTTCTCCTCCTTAGTGCAAGTCGCGTTGCAGCTAAGAGCGAGCTCCGCCACTTTTTATCCTCGTACTTCTTCTTGCATCCTTCCTCGCAAGGCTTGGTGTCTGGAGCACCAATGCCGTGCTTCTTGTTGCATTTCAACGAGCATTGGAGAGCCTCGATCCATACCTTTTGAATTTCTGGTTGAGGGAGCAGGCCTCCTTGCAGGCCGGCTCCTTAACCTTCTTGTCTAGACAGAGACTGTTGCATTTCTCTTCTTGTTCCTTCAATGATTCGGACTTCTTTCCGGCAGCAGCTCCAACGATGAGTGCGAGGACAAACACGCAGAGGATCACCACGGTCTTCATTTTTTTCTTGGTAATGGATCGGACGTGGTTGCTTTATTTATTTGATGATGAGGGCGATGGCAGCTTTATTTGATGATAGAACTAATGAGCATTTGGTCATATATATAGGACGGACATCATAGCGCAAAAAGGCCGGACATGTAATTGTGTGGCCATGAGAACTTCCCTCCCTACCTCTCGGTTTTGCATTTGTGTGAACATGAGAGCTTCCCTCCCTACCGTACCTCTCGGTTCTGATTGTATCTATATATGTGCATTAATTAAAATAGTGACCATTTTTCATTAAAAAAACTTGATGCTGCTAAGAAAACAGACGTTTTTGTAGTTGTGGGGTATATCTCCAAATCATTTAGCCAATAGCTTAATTGTGTCCATGACAATCTAGGCCTTGAAGATTTCTGAATGACCATCACCTTGGGTGAATTTGGGGGCGCCCTGGGAGATGGCGGCGTGGATCTACGCGGGCGGGAATAGGCTTTAGGCTTTGCTTTGGACTCAATTGGTGGGCAGGGGATACCGCTTCTGTTGCCAGCCCAAGCCCATATATCTTTTCTTTTTGAGATTCGCCTAAGCCCACATATGAAAACACAGCCTGTAAACTATTCGGTGGGAAGATTATCTTTTGATTTGTTCTCCTCCTGATGGAGTTTGTACTACAAGTTATCCTGATGAATTAAGAATGGTGACCTTTTGCTCAGAAAAAAAAGGTGAAACTGCTTCTGAACTCTGTTGAGGCCAGACGTACATCTGGGCGCTAGTCGTCCCAATAAAAATAAGCTATATCCTTAGTAGATCAATTCTCACCAAACAAAGGAAAAGGGATATATGCTTTCGCTACTACTAAATCCGTTCTAAATTTTAGTTTCGTTTCACTTTTTCAATCCTAACTTTGACCACTCGTCTTATTCAAAATTTTGTGCAACATATTACTTCTTTTGTTGTAGATTGCTTTATTAACAAATTGTCTTTAAGAATGACTTAAATTTAACTATTTTTACATAAATTTTTTGAATAAGAAGAGCGGTCAAACTAGAGTTCAAAAAAGTCAAACGAATTATAATTTGGAATGGAGGGAGTAGTTTCAAACGATTCCAAGAACAAAATATCATGTCGGCAAAGAGAGACCATCAGATTATTCCGGAGCTTATTATTGTCTACAACAGTAAAATACTAGTGACATGCATGGATCAAGTAAGCTAGGAGTAAAAAATGCAAATGGCTTTCCGGAACCTGAGTCTCCCTTTGGATATTTAATTTCCAACGGAAGACTAGAAATTTAGCTCAAATTTGCATGCAACTAATATGCGGACGGCTGTGTCTGGAGACCGAACCCAAACGGGAACAATGGATCATAGTGCGCATCGCCGACGTTCATGGGCAGCTGATCCACCGACCGGAACCACGTCCTCGACAGCTTCCCCGTGAACCCGTAGTCGCCGAACAGCACGTCGCTGACGCCCTGCCCCTCTGTCCCCGGCAGCCACGCCGTCACTAGCGCGTCAATGCCGTCGATGAACGGCTCCACCACCAGCGGCCGGCCGGAGACGAGCACGACGACGCACCTGATGGTGCCGCACACGTTCCGGATGACGTCCGGCCCGGGCGCAGGGATGGTCAGGTTCAGGTTGTCGCCGAACGTCTCGGCGTAGGGAGGCTCGCCGACGACCACGATGGCGTAGTCGAACCGGGCCTTGTTCTGCTGGAGGAAGCCCGCGTCGGGGTTCTCGGAGTAGACGACGTCCGTGCCGGGGGCGACGGCGCGTTTGATGCCGTCGAGGATGGTGGTCCCGGCGGTGAGGTTGTTCCCCGTGAGGCCCTGCCAGGTGATGGTCCAGCCGCCGCACTGGCTGCCGAGGTCGTTGGCGTGGCTGCCGGCGACCAGGACGCTTTTTCCATAGGAGGACTTCTTGGGCAGCGGCAGCAGTGGCTTGGCGCCGGGCTTGCCGTTCTTGAGGAGGACGAGGGACTTGCGCACGGCCTCGCGCGCCAGGTCACGGTGCTCCTGCTTGCCGAGCTCGCCGACGAGGGCTGGTGTCGGCGTAGGGGTTCTCGAAGAGCCCCATGGTGAACTTGATCCGCAGGATGCGGCGGACGGCGTCGTCGATCCGGCTCATCGGGATGGTGCCGTTCTGCACCAGCAACGTGAGGTCGTCGATGAACTCCGTGTACGTGTAGGGGATCATCACCATGTCAATTCCGGCGAGGATGCCCAGCTTGATGGACAGAAGGTAGTCAGCGTGATCAGGGGTCGTGATCCTGTCAAGCCCTTGCCAATCCGAGATGATAAAACCCTGAAATAAACAGTTAAATACACACAATACAATTCATTTCATCAATTTCTGCCGGCCTCAACAGAAATGACTTGAACATGGAGATTGGAGTACCCTGAAGCGTAGCCTGTTCTTGAGGTGGTCGGTGACGAGGAAGTGGTTGGCGTGCATCTTGACGCCGTTCCAGCTGGAGAAGGAGACCATGACGGTGGAGACGCCGCGGATGACGGCGTTGTAGTAGGGCGGCATGTGGACGGACATGAGCTCGTGGAAGGACGCCACGGTGTTGCCCTCGTTCACGCCCTTGGTGGTGCCGCCGTCGCCGACGTAGTGCTTGGAGCACGCCGCCACGTTGCGCTGCCCGGCGACGTAGGGCGCGCCGGGGCGGCCGCCAGTCGCCGGGATCTCTCCCTGGAAACCGGAGATGATGGTGGTCATGTTCCGCACCACCTCCGGGTTCTCGCTGAAACTCTCGTAGCACCGGCCCCACCGAGGGTCTCTGCACACGGCGACGCAAGGAGCGAAGATGTAGGGGATGCCGGTGGCCCTGACCTCCAGAGCAACAGCAGCTCCAATCCTCTGTGCTAGCTCTGGGTCCCTGAATGAAGCAAATAAAAGGCAACTCGATCAGATTTGTTTTGATTATTTTGATAAAAAGTAAACACTGTGAGTGTGTTCATATTTCTACCTGGTGCAACCGAGCCCGATGTTGTGGGGGAAGATGGTGGCCTTGTAGACGTTGCCGTGGCCGTGGACGGCGTCGATGCCGTAGATCATCGGGATCCCGAGGCGCGTCGACAACGCGGCGCTCTGCATGCCGTTGACCATCTTCACCCACGCCTCCGGCGGCGCGTTCTTCGCCGGCACGCTGCCGCCGCCGCTGAGCACACTGCCTGCACGGCCGCGGATATATACATGGATGGCTTCAGGATCGGAGACCCAAAAGTTGCATGTACTACGCGTATATACACGTACATACCTATGAGGTACTTGTTGATGACGTCGGCGGTGGCGTTCTCGCGCTCGATCTGCGACATCTGCCCGATCTTCTCCGCCAGTGTCATCCGCTGCAGCAGGTCGTCGATCCGCCTGTTCAACGGTTGTTTCGGGTCCTTGTACCTCAAGCAGCCGCCGCTGCCGTCCTTGATGGGCAGAGCCGCCGCGACGACGGCGACGCAACCGCACAGCTGAAGCAACAGCAAGCAGGCGGCTGCCGCCGTAGTGGTCATGGTCACCGCCCTGACCCCCATATGGCTACGAGAATGCATGCACAAGTAGCCACAGTGGAGTGAAGTGTGGGGTTGTCTGTAGACTGTTCGCTTGGCCTCGATCTATTTATGCACTGCGATTCTGCTAACTAGTAAGCAATGAGCAGGGCTCTCGTTGGATAAGCTCGGTTTCTAACTTTCTAGACCATGCATGCTAGATTGCTTTGAGTTTGTACATGTATAAAGATTGTTTTCCCCCAAGATTCCTTCATTGACTTGAGATATTCTAGGACTGTGAATTAAGTCGATCGACAAATGGCCGGCTGTTTCTTTATAGCCAAAGTAAACTCTTTCTTGGACTCTGCTAAGACCGTACAATGTCTTGAAAATAAGAACTAGTAGCTAGTACATGACCTTATTCACTTGTGCACACTTTACTACTAGCTTGCCCTCGTTGGATATACATGTACAGATGCCAGGTTACCACCTTAACACCCGGCTGCGTTTCTTCGGCTGGTTACTGCTTTCGTAATAGCATCCAATGGCGAGCCAACCTATTTTGCGAAGAACATTTTGAACGCCGACCATTATTATCATGCTCTTTCCATCCTTAAAAAGTTTGACGTTTAGGATAGCGACACGGTCTCCAAAACACAACTTTGACCTCTTATTATTATAAAAATATTTATCGAAAAGTGATATATGTATACTTTTATGTAAGTATTTTTCAAGATAAATCTATTTATATAGGTTTTACATTTGCAAAGTCAACAACGTAAAAGTTATTGATGATTTATATTCACAATTTTTGACCCAAACCTTATCCTAAACGTCAAGCTTTTTGGATATGGAGAGAGTACTTGTTATTCACTCTACCAACCGACAAAATATCAGGATTTTTAGAGCTCTATATGCCAGGTATCCCTTCCTTGCTTCTTAAGTTGGATTTTTAAAAAAGTTATAAAAAATGTCAAAAGTTACTTTTATGCTCCAAAACTGCCTAGAAACGAGGCCAAGGTTGAAGATTAAACAATTTCAAGAGTTGGAGGGCCAAAGTTATTCAGTTTTGGAGTTCGATGAGGTTGAAATCCATACTTTGGCAAGAGTTAATTTTTTGGAAAGGCGGTAAAAAGCTTTTTGCCGATTTTTATTAGACGATAGAAAGAAAAAAAAAAACAAAACACAGAAAAGAGATTACAACAGGGCTACTACCACGGCCACTACCACTAGGACTACTTCAGAAGGGGGAACTTTACATAACTCGGAAAAGGCAAAGAAAATCCGAAAAACAAAAGACAGAGCTACCCATTTGAATCTTTGGCCCACTGGTATTGATCGAAATCTTCCTTGCATAAACCAGCAACTTCTCTTGGTTGGAGTCTCTTATCTTGAAAAGTTATGCGATTCCTTTCTTTCCATATGTTCCACCAAAAATAAATCAATAACCCTTTCCATACGCGATTCTCTTGGTTGGCAAGAGTTAATGTAAATTGGACTTTATCCTTTTTTAATAACCGTTTTTTTAGTGAGTAGTAGGGGCGTTAGTTTCTCGAGCCACATATCGATCCATGAGAACGTGAGACTTTTATTTGTACTAACCGTACCTCTAGTGGACCTCGAAGACAAGAAAATTAAGGTCACTGCACGGTACTATATTTTTCTTGGCAAATATTGCACTGATGTAATAATGTAACGGATAGGACCAGATCAGATCCAGCTAGTTCGTCGACTCCGGTGTCGGCGGGGTTGCCATGCATGCAACGTGAATTGTACTGATGAACTGTAGTTTAACAAAAAAAAAAAAAAAGGTGTTCCGCCATCTTCGATCGAGCCTCGAGGAGATCTCGATCTCGGACACAAACATTAATTTCCAGTCAGTCTTACTCGATCGACCCGCCACATACAGGTACGGTTCAGATCTCGCTCTCAATGCATGCTTGGAGAAGAAATACGCTAGTCCAGAAAGTGACATTAGACTTTAGAGCGAGCGTCTCCATCCAAATATATGTATGTATAGCTTCTCTTATATAAAATCACTTGTGTTAAATCTACAGTTATATGTTTTAATTCCTAAGAAAAAAAGGGTTTAATTAATTTGAAGGCCGGAGCTATAGATCGATGAACGTCGTCACGGGCATACGACATGTACAACCTGCATCGAAGGTATAGACGAGTTATTACCTAGATGGATGAACGTTGTCATCAGGGGCGGATCCAGGGGCGGGCTGCCCGGGCTGCAGCCCCCTGGGAGGTTGATTTGACATTATAAATAGCATAGGTTAGCCTTAAATCACCATTAAGTCGCCTAATTTTTGTTAACCGTCCACTAATTAGCCCTCTCCGAGAGCCAATCCTGCCTCCGCCCCTGGTTGTCATGAGCACGACATGTATAGCCTGCATCGAGGCTCTAGGCGAGTTATTCCGAGCGACCAACAACAGGGCTGGCAGGAAAACCAACGTACTCTTCAAGGACGCTGGAGTAGGATGACACAGCCAGCAATGGAGGCCCGAGGTTAGTCTGTTGCAATACCTTTTCGCGTTTTGAAAAGAACCGTAGAAGAGCTGTCTATTATATTAAAAAGGAGGGTTCGCGGACGGCGTTCAAGGCAAAAACCGGAAAGCAAAAAGCTAAGCTAAGGACTATACAAAGCTTTACAGAAACAAAGAAGGAAAAAGCCAAAAATTGCTGGCTGCGAAAGGAGGGCCGAGAGATGCTTGGCCCCAGCCGACTTCCAAATGCTCGCCTCGTCCTTGATTCTCCATGAGAACAATGAAGTTTGGCGCCGTTTCTCGAAAAACTCTTGCATTCCTTTCCTTCCAAATTTCCCAAGCGACTAGCATGAGTAAGCTCGAATTCCTTTTTCGCTCCGGGCCAGCGCTTGGCATATTGCCGTCCACCAACTGTAAAGGGACTGGCCTTGCAGCCAAGAACTGGGGTGCAGATTTTCGTTGGACGCCCAAATGGCAATGCCTCCCCACAATCTCCGAACAAACCTGCACTCTTTGAATAGGTGGACTCCTATCACCGAAAGTAATCTGCACAGGGTGCAAACTTGTTGGTTGGGCCGATTCACGCGCCCGCAGTCTGCGTCCGCGGTCCGCATTCTATTCGGATTGCTAGCCAAGTGAAGAATTTGCATTTGGGCGGCGCCACGGCTTCGGATGAGATCTTGAAGTTGTTTTGGGTCGTTTTCGATGAATTGCGCGTGGTATGTCGAAGAGGCCGTGTAAATCTCCGTACTTCCAAATTTCCGGGATATAGCATCCGTAACTCCAGCGTTAGGGAGATTCGCCTTGTTTCTTGCCAAAGGCGAATGTATTCGTCCAGGTGCATAGGTGTGAATTCTCGGTGTTGCAGGTTGATGTCTCTAATCCAAGTGTTGTTCAGAAGAGCTTGTTGAAGTGTTGCATTCTTTCTTCTAGAAATTGCATAGATTCTAGACGCAATGTCACACGGTCGTTGTCCATGAACCCATGATGTCGTCCAAAATAGTGCCTTCCCTCCATCGCCAATTGTCACATATGTAGATGTAGCGAATAATAACTTGTCAGCTTTGGTGCATGGAGTTTCAGACGTGAGGTTTTCTCCTGGTGACCATTGCCTCCACAATCATCTTAGGCGTAGTGCGCTTGCAAATTTTTTTAGGTGCAGGATGCCCAGTCCTCCAGATTTTTTCGGCCTTGCCGATCTTGGCTAGTTGACCTTGCACTTACCTCCTGTGAGGTTCTCAGCGCCTGCCCATAATTTTTTTTCCGCTGCCGGTTGATATCATTGAGCACCTCCTCAGGTGCACGGAGCGAAGTGAGGAAGTCGACCGCTTGTGCTGTTAGCACCATTTTGACGTCTGTTGCAATATTACACTCTTACCTCGGTTGTAGATCTTTTATATAATATCGAATCTTTTTTCGTTAGGACGGTCCATCCTACGGCTCTAAGACCTTCGAGGGCGCTCGTCAGAAGGTGGGCTGAAGCATAGCCCTCCTAATACATGTAATTATAAAAAAATTAAGGAGGGGCTTAGGGAGGCTTCATGTAGTTTAGAGCAGTAGGGGGGCTGGAGCCCAGCTTGCCCCCCCCTAGCTCCGTCCCTGCGTGGAAAAATCACAAGACGTATGCCACTCCCAATTGATGTGCGTGGGATGCAGCCATTCCCTCACGTCACGACAGTGAGGAGAGGAAGTTTTGATCAACCAGAGCCACATGAGAGGGGAGTGGAGGATAGATGGACAAAAGAAATTAAATGAGAATGCAGCAGCATTTAAATATTTTTTGGAAGCCATTTCTTGAGAACCGTTGGAGGTTTTTTGATAGTAGGCGCTTGTTGTGTTTTTCTTTTGTGAAAAGGTTAAAAAATATAGATTTTTATAGTATTTTTTATATATATATGGAGATGCTTACAAAAAATAGTGGTTGTTTTATCATCCCTCTTTCCCTCCCTTGACAATTAAAAAAGAGAGAAAAGTTTGACTTCAAATAAAGCTAGAGCTGCAATATCCTTTTCCCAAAAATCTTTGAAAGGAAAATGAATTCTTTTTACATTAACAAAAAGTATTAGTCGGCTCCATCACCCCATTTTGTAACATTTACGATATGATCAATCATATCATCATGGACAAAACCCTTAATTTATAACGTGGCGTTCTTCGATCCATGCAACTGCTGTCCTTCCTCCGCCGTTGCTCCTTCCGGGCACGTAGGCTCCTCCGCCGTTGCTCCTTCCGGGCACGTAGGCTTGCACACAGGGCATTTATCCTGGCATTCCTTCAACGTATCGTAACAACCTTGATTAGGCTGGCAGCAGTAGCAGACGTCTTCCTTATTATCGCTATGACAATAGCATTTCACGGTGCAAAATATGACTGTGATTAGCTTCGTCTTGGTCTCATCATCCAAAGATTCCAAGCAATTATTCTCGGTATGGTAGTAGGCACTTGTTGTGTTTCTCCCATTGCTGAGCAGCTGATGAGGAGAACGACCTGTATATATTTTGCGTTCGTCAGTATTCAAATTTTTGTGCACTCATTTCTGCAGATTCACATATGGCAAGAGATATTGATTGAAGAAGATGCATGAGAACGACGATGTAGACTTACCTGCTTGTGCAGTCATTGCTAGGCATCCGAAGAGAATAGCCGCACATATGGCAATGGCGGCTATGGCAGTCCCATAAACCAAGCTGCTACCATTGCTGCGGCCCTTCATACTGAATTGACTTCTGATCTCTTTATTTCTAATCAGCTAAGCTCTCTCCGTTTGAGAGGGGTTTATTGGAATGGAGTTGAGCAATGACGTCGCAGCTAGGATCAGTATATAAAGGCTGCAATCCTGCCTCCCAGCGAGACGATGACCTCATTTAACTAGCTAATTTGGAATCTATTAGATCAGTAGATATCTAAAAATCAGCAAATATTGTAAGGATTTAACGACATTAGCTGTGGTGGATATGCGATATCGTGTATATATTGAAACCATTCCTTGCATGCTTTGTTGTATATATGCGGTATGTAATGAATATATGACGTGTGACAGTTATCATTTTCAATCGTCCAGGCCAGATTCTTGCATTGTCATGGACGCACAATAAGCAACTTGTGTATTATTTTTTTTTCCCATAGTGCAATATTACAGATGCAATCCTAATGAATAGTGTACAAATGAGCATATATGGAAACTAAACAGTACATCTTGAGTTTACAAATGTCATAGCTAGAGTCTCATTTTTTTTTTTTGGCAAGCATGTTTGCCTAGCTACTACTGATATTCAAGGGTTGTTGAATTTGGAGTTTGACCCGTGAAGGGTGGACAGCGATTATTACTAATTATGCCCTTTAACTGACAAGGAAAGATGGTCATTTACCAATGCACTAATAAGTTTCTTCATACTCCCTCAGTTTCAAATTATAAGATATACGTTTTGACTTTTCTAAATTCATATTATTTGCATATCAATATATATGTTATGTCTAGATACATAACAAAAGCTATGAACCTAGAAATGCCAAAACGTGGGATGGAAGAAGTACTATACTATTCCTAAAACATAGACAATTTGTCCTATCTTACACTGCATGAAAATATAGTGATAAGTGATATCACTCAATTTTGGTTGTCACACGAGATGAGATCGATGTGTCACTAACAAAGAGTAAAAAAAAATGATGGGCTAGCTTATACATATTGTTGAAAATTGGACTCCTTCCTCTCTGAGATTTTACAAATTGACTAGGAAGTTTCAGGCCCTTGCCAAACGACTTCACATTAAGGAACAGGTTAGACTATGCCTAGAGGCTTCATTCACCAGCAGATGAAAACTTCAGAAATAGAAATCAATAATAAGAGATTTGACTTCATGGAACAACAAAAGATAAACAAAGTCAGAAGTAATCACTCAAGTTGATGAGTGATGGTAGTATACTGCCGGGTCACAACACCACCCGGTAGTGATATGCCAATATCAGGTCATGACTTGACATGGCAGTGGCATACCGGGTTGTGGATCTACCAGGTCGTATCTTAGTTACAATATAAAATCTCAGCCCCCCCCTCTCCTCCCATGCATCCTGAGCACAACCATCTTGATGGTGCCGCTTTCACCAATGAAATTCTCATGGAGCAGCTTTGTTTTTGGATAATTAACATCATCACCTTGCTTTAAGATGGGTAACTAGCAATTCTTTTTTATTTGTAGATTGTAGGGCTCTCACAGGCCAACTGGCTAGAGTAGCCTGAGTTCGAACCCTACACCCCTTAATATAAAACGGAGTGGCAGTCTGCCCTTCGATTCAACTTTTTATTTGTAGATCGTTTATTGTTGGTTATAGCATCTCTGATCCTAATGATTATTCTTTGTCCATTTTAGGGTGAATTCATCATGAAGACATCTGAATTTTTCGTGAACTCGTTTGGTACCAGTAATTTCAGTTTAGTATCTATATATTGACACATTTAGTTTGCTAGTTTGCTTTCTTAGATTGCTTTTTGATTTTGTAATGCTTATTAGTCGGTTCGTTTTAGTTTTAGCATTTTGATTTGTGTACAATAGTTAAAAATTGTTCATGAGAGCTACCATTTTTTTATGAAGCAATGTGACAATGGTACTTTGAGGTGGTCTCAAACAACTCTTTAATTTCTCTACATAGTTTGGTTGATTTTCTAGTATGTGTGATTGTTTAGTTAAAAGCTACTTTTCATAACATGTTTAAATTCTAGCTCTTGTTAGACTCTAGTGCTATGGGATTTAAAATTCCTTAGTTTTTGGCATTTGTTGTTCACAAAATTGGTGACACGGTTATGGTCCTCTTTTCTTTACGAATCCATGAGTTTTGAACTTTAACTAAATCCAATTTCATATCATCTTTTATTAATAGATGGTTTGAGGATGTTTGTACAGTCTTTGACCGTAGGGACCTTTGGTTTGTGATTGACATAGACTCATTTATCTAGGCGGACAAAGTTTATGTCGCACGTAATCCATCAGATGAAGGCTATGTGTTCTGCCCATGCAGAAATCCGAGGCAATTTCACAACCCTGAGCATATTTGATCTCACTTAATTACCTAGGGTTTTGTGGAAGACTATAGGATATTGCATGGAGAAAAGGGTGATGTAGCACATGAAGACTATAAGATATAGATTAAGCATGGAGAAAAGGGTGACATAGCAGATGACCAAGGTGGTGATGATGAGGGCACCCCTAACAGAGCAAAGTGTCAACAGGGAAGAGATGGTTAGTGAGGAAACATTTGTCAATAGCGAACATGTGGTTAATGATAGAATTAAAATTTACATAGGAGAGGATGGAAACACCAACCAAAAAAATGTAGTATTCGTTTTTGATACCTAGAAGAAAATGGGTAGGTGGAGACGACATACAACGGTTTCATAGAGAGAAGATTTGAGAGCTACACTACGGTGCAATGAAGGTGGCTCTCTAAGTGGCTAGTGGGTTCGATTCCTAGGGGCTCTTCACTGATCAGAATGGTACAACTACTGTGGGTGGATCTCAATACGTCATGTAAAAAGATAAGATGTTTATTCCTATAGAGGATGCACCACAAATCTATTGTGTAAAAGATAATGCTCATCAGGACAAGCATCCGGTGCTCTTAGGGGAAAAAGATTTGTCAGTGTTGAAGGCAGTGTGGTAGACGAAAAAGATTACAAGGGTTAGAAGAAAATGGTTGCTTTCATGGAGGATGTTGACCTAACTATATTTGAAGAGGCTTATATAAGTTGTTTTTGAAGCATCTGCTTTAGTTATTGTTTTATTTCTGCTCGAATTAAGTATGTGTTATTCACTAGTCCCTTGCAAAAACTGGCTATTAGTATGCTCCAAATTAATTAGTTTTGAATGGTGCTCAAATCCTAACGCTGTCGTTCGATGGTTATATGTAGTATTAATTTTTCGTTTAAAAATTGTTGAGCTTTGTAGTGATTGATCGAATCATCTAATATATATCAAAATTACCACGGTATTGGTTTGAAAACAGGGATAAAAACACAAAGAGGAAAATAAAGAGTAAAGTCCATTTTTGGCCATCGAACTTTTTTGGCGAAGTTCAAGAATGACCATCGAACTCCAAAACCGGGTATCTTTGACCATCCAACTTTTAAAACCGTTCACAATTGGCCATCGGACGGTTTCGATGGGTGGTTTTAATGTTTTATTTACAATTTAGTCCTTAGATCAATCGGAATTGTCATATATTCAGTTGATTATGGCGTGCCCCGCAAAATGAATCAAGAACTTGTGTTGGTTGTTGCAATCAATTGGTTGCTTTTTTTGTCGATGTCGAGCGAAAAAATTTGTTTGCCGGGTATCATGTGTTATGAATTAATATTAATAAATCTGTATTTCAGGCTGGACCTTTTACCTGTTAGCTGTGCAAGGTTCATCCATAAAACATGTTTTTCTCTCTCTATTTTAAATCAGTTCACTCAAAAAAAACTATGATTTTTCTCGCTATTTAAATCTTTTATTATTCATGTACTTGGGCGGGGCGTTGCAGCGGCGTAGCGTTGTTCGACAGGATCTTTGCGGATCCGCTGTTCTAAGGACTAAATTGTAAATAAAAATATTAAAACCACCCATCGAAACCGCCCGATGGCCAATTGTGAACGGTTTTAATAGTTGGATGGTCAAAGATACATGGTTTTGGAGTTCGATGGTCATTCTTGGACTTCGTCAAAAGTTGAATGGCTAAAAATGGACTTTACTCAAAATAAAACATGGGTAAAATCACATGGACAAAACTTGTCCTTTTGTGCAAAAGTTAACACCGTTAGATGAACTTCACAGAATAGGGGAAAACTTTCTCTTTGTTTTAAAATCACAGGGATAAAATTACAAAGTAAAAAAAAAATGTGAAGGCAAAAATCACCATTTCTTTACGAAATGGAGTCATATAAACGCTTAAGCCCCTTAAAGACACAAAAGTTTAACTTGCAAAGCTAGACCTCTATAACATTTGAAAGGAACGGAGTACATCTTTTACATTAACAAAGTATTAGTTGGCTCATGCATGCCATCCTATAACAGTTGCATATCATATCATCATGGACAAAACCCTTAATTTATAAGGTGGCGTTCTTCGTTCCATGCAGCAGCTGTCCTTCCGCTGCCGTTCCTTCCGGGCACGTAGGGTTGTAGGTAGGGCAATGGGCACGACAATCCTCCAACTTGTCGTAACAACCTTGGTTAGGCTGGCAGCAATAGCAGACGTCTTCCTTATTATCGCTATGGCAAAAGCATTTCACGGTGCAAAATATGATTGTGATCAGCTTCGTCTTGGTCTCATCATCTAAAGATTCAAGACATTTGTCCTCGGTATGGTAGTAGGCGCTTGTTGTGTTTCTCCCATTGCTGAGCATCTGACGAGGAGAACGACCTGTATATATTTTTGCGTTCGTCAGTAAATATATGTGAACTCATTTCGTCGATTGACGATGAGAGATTGAACAAGATGCATGAGGACGACGATGCAGACTTACCTGCTTGTGCAGTCATTGCTAGGCATCCGAAAAGAATAGCCACACATGTGGCAATGGCGGCTATGGCATTCCCAGAAACCAAGCTGCTACCATTGTTGCGGCCCTTCATACTGAACTGACTGCTGATCTCTCTTTCTTTCTAAATCAGCTAAGCCTCTCCGTTTGAGAGGCCGGGGTTTCTTAGAATGGACTTGAGCAATGACCTCGCTCCTCGGATGAGTATATAAAGGGAGCAAAGCCTGCCTTTCCAGCGAGACCATGACCTCATTTGCCTAGCTAATTTGGAAATAATAATCGGTTAGACCACAGTACATATCAGCAAATTAGCATAGACTGTAAGAATTTATCGGCGCTAGCTGTGGTAGATATGCGAGATCGTGTATGTACTGAAACCATTCCTTGCATGCTTTGTTGTATATATATGCAGTATGACGTGTTACAGTAATCGTTTTCAATCGTCCAGGGCCAGATTCTTGACATGGACGCACAATAAGCTGACAGCTAAATGATTTGGAGGTCCCACAGCTTGTGCATTATTTTTTTTCTTAATTTAATACAGATGCAATCCTTAATTATGAATAGTGTACAAATGAACATATATGGAAACTAAACAGTACATCTTGAGTTTACAAATGTCACAGCTGGCGTCTCATTTTTTGGCAACCATGTTTGCCTAGCTACTACTCTATATATTGGAAGAAAAGGCTACGATATTCAAGGGTTGTTGAATTTAGAGTTTGACCCATGAAGGGTGGACAGTTCAGCGATTATTACTAATTATGCCCTCTAACTGACAAGGAAAGATGGTTATTTACCAATGTACTAATAAGTTTCTTCATACTCCCTCCATTTCAAATTAAAAGATGTTTTGACTTTTCTAAATTCATATCTTTTGCTATGTATATGTTATGTCTAGATACATAACAAAAGCTATAAGCTTAGAAATGCCAAAATGTCTTATAATTTGGGATGGAGGAAGTACTATACTATTCCTAAAACATAGACAATTTGTCCTATCTTACACTAGATGAAAATATAGTGACAAGTGATATCACTCAATTTTGGTTGTCACACGAGATGAGATCGATGTGTCGCTAACAAAGAGTGAAAAAAAATGATGGGCTAGCTTATACATATTGTTGAAAATTGGACTCCTTCCTCTCTGAGATTTTACAAATTGACCGGGAAGTTTCAGGCCCTTGCCAAACGACTTCACATTAAGGAACAGGTTAGACTATGCCTAGAGGCTTCACTAGCAGATGAAAACTTCAAGAGAAATCAATAATAATGAGATTTGACTTCATGGAACAACAAAAAGATAAACAAAGTCAGAAGTAATCACTCAAATTGATGAGTGATGATATGCCAATATCAGGTCATGACTTGACATGGCAGTGGCATACCGGGTTGTGGATCTACCAGGCTGTATCCTAGCTACAATATAAAATCTCAGCCCCCCTCTCTCCTCCCATGCATCCTGAGCACAACCATCATGATGGTGCCGCTTTCACCAATGAAATTCTCATGGAGCGGCTTTGTTTTTGGATAATGAACATCATCACCTTGCTTTAAGATGGGTAACTGGCAATTCTTTTAATTTGTAGATCGTTTATTGTTGGTTTTATCATCTCTGATCCTAATGATTGTTCTTTGTCCATTTTAGAGTGAATTCATCGTGAAGGCATCTGAATTTTTTGTGAACTCATTTGGTACCAGTAATTTAAGTTTAGTATCTATATATTGACACATTTAGTTTGCTAGTTTGTTTTCTTAGATTGCTTTTTGGTTTTGTAATGCTTATTAGTTGGTTCGTTTAGTTTTAGCATTTTGATTAGTGTACAATAGTTAAAAATTGTTCATGAGAGCTACCATTTTTTATGAAGCAATGTGACAATGGTATTTTGAGGTGTGATTGTTTAATTAAAAGCTAGTTTTCATAACCTGTTTTAATTCTAGCTCTTGTTAGACTCTAGTGCTATGGGATTTATAATTCCTTAGCCTTTTTGGCATTTGTTGTTCACCAAATTGGTGACACAGTTATGGTCCTCGTTCCTTTACGAATCCATGAGTTTTGAACTTTAACTAAATCCAATTTCATACCATCTTTTATTAATAGATGGTTTGAGGATCAGTGACCTTTGGTTTGTGATTGACATAGACTCATTTATCTAGGCAGACAAAGTTTATGTCGCACGTAATCCATCGGATGAAGGCTGTGTGTGCTAGCCATGCAGAAATCCGAGGCAATTTCGCAACCCTTAGCATATTTGATCTCACTTAATTACCTAGGGTTTTGTGGAAGACTATAGGATATTGATTAAGCATGGAGGGGTGATGTAGCACATGAAGACTAAAGATATAGATTAAGCATGGAGAAAAGGGTGACGTAGTAGATGACCAAGGTGGTGATGATGAGGGCACCCCTAACAGAGCAGGTGTCAAAACGGAAGAGATGGTTAGTGAGGAAACATCTGTCAATAAGGAACATGTGGTTAATGATATATTTAAAATTTACATAGGAGAGGATGGAAACACCAACCAAAAATGTAGTGTTTGTTTTGACACCTAGAAGAAAATGGGTAGGTGGAGACGACATACAACGATTTCACAGAGAGAAGATTTGAGAGCGCTACACTACGGTGCAATGAAGGTGGCTCTCTAAGTGGCTAGTGGGTTCGACTCGGGGACTCTCCATTGATCAGAATGGTAGAACTACTGTGGGTGGATCTCAATACATCATGTACAAAGATAAGATGTTTGTTCCTATAGAGGATGCACCACAAATCTATTGTGTAAAAGATATTGCTCATCAGGATAAACATCTGGTGCTCTTAGGGGAAAAAAGATTTGTCAGTGTGGAAGGAAGTGTGATAGATGAGAAAGATTACAATGGTTAGAAAAAAAAAATGGTTGCTTTCGTGGAGGATGTTGACCTAAATATATTTGAAGAGGCTTATATAAGTTGTTTTTAAAGTATCTGCTTTAGTTATTGTTTTATTTCTTCTCGAATTAAGTATGTGTTATGCACTAGTCCCTTGCAAAAACTGGCTATTAGTATGCTCCAAATTAATTAGTTTTGAAGGGTGCCCAAATCCTAACGCTGTACTCTGATGGTTATATGTAGTATTGATTTTCATTTAAATTTTTTGAGCTTTGTAGTGATTGATCGAATCATCTAATATATATAAAAATTACCCCGGTACTGGCTTGAAAATAGGGACAAAACTTGTCCTTTTGAGCAAAAGTTAACACCGTTAGCTGAACTTCACAGAATAGGGGAAAACTTTCTCTTTGTTTTAAAATCACAGGGATAAAATTACAAAGTAACAAAAAGTGAAGGCAAAAATCACCATTTCTTTACGAAATGGGGTCATATAAACGCTTAAGCCCCTTAAAGACACAAAAGTTTAACTTGCAAAGCTAGACCTCTATAACATTTGAAAGGAATGGATCTAGTACATCTTTTACATTAACAAAGTATTACTTGGCTCATGCATGCCATCCTATAACAGTTGCAGTATGATCTATCATATCATCATGGACAAAACCCTTAAGTTATAAGGTGGCGTTCTTGGTTCCATGCAGCAGCTGTCCTTCCGCCGCCGTTCCTTCCAGGCACGTAGGGTTGCAGGCAGGGCAATGGGCGCGACAGTCCTCCAAGTTGGCGTAACAACCTTGGTTAGGCTGGCAGCAGTAGCAGATGTCTTCCTTTTTATCGCTATGGCAATAGCATTTCACGGTGCAAAATATGATTGTGATCAACTTCGTCTTGGTCTCATCATCTAAAGATTCAAAGCAATTATCCTCGGTATGGTAGTAGGCGCTTGTTGTGTTTCTCCCATTCCTGAGCAGCTGATGAGGAGAACGACCTGTATATATTTTGTGTTCGCCAGTATTCAAATATATGTGAACTCATTTCCGCAGATTCATGACAAGAGATTGATTGAAGAAGATGCATGGGGACGGCTATGTAGACTTACCTGCTTGTGCAGTCATTGCTAGGCATCCGAAGAGAATAGCCGCACATATGGCAATGGCGGTTATGGCAGTCCTATAAACCAAGACGGTACCGGCACCATTGCTGCGACCCTTCATACTGAACTGACTGCTGATCTATCTTTCTTTCTAAATCAGCCAAGCCTCTCCGATTGAGAGGGGTTTTCTTAGAATGGACTTGAGCAATGACCTCGCTCCTCAGATGAGTATATATAAAGGGACCAAACCTGCCTTCCCAGCGAGTCGATGATCTCATTTGACTGGCTAATTTGGAAATAATAATCGATTAGATCAGTAGATATCAACAAAATCAGCATAGACTGTAAGAATTTATCAGTACTAGCTGTGGTGGATATTGACTGGCTAATTTGGAAATAATAAACTATTAGATCAGTAGATATCTACAAATCAGCATAGATTGTAAGAATTTATCAGTACTAATTGTGGTGGATACTGACTGGCTAATTTGGAAATAATAATCTATTAGATCAGTAGATATCAACAAATCAGCATAGATTGTAAGAATTTATCAGTACTAGCTGTGGTGGATATGGGAGGTCGTGTATATATGAAACCATACCTTGCTTTTGCGTGACACTTATCGCTTGCAATCCTTTTTTTTTTTTTTTTTTTTTTTTTTTTTGAAAAGTCTATCGCTTGCAATCTTCCAGGTCAGATTATCATATATATGGACATAATATGCTGACTCAGCTAAATGATCTGGAGATCTCATAGCTATGGCTAGTATCATTAGCTAAATGAGCTGACGCTTCTCCAATGAACATCTATGGATATTTGGAGAGATCCCACAACTAGACAGTACATGTTGAGTTTACAAATGTCACCTGTCATCCCATTGTTCTTTTAGAAAGGACGATAAAAGCTTTGTGGCGATTTCTATTAGACGAAGAAAAAAAAAAAAGGCAAGCCCCCACCCAATTTTTTTTAATGAAACTGAACCTAAAAATCATACAACTTAGAGCAGTGTTCCACTCCACCTACCACTTGTTACAACAACTCACACTACAACTAGTTTCCACTAAGAAAACTCAACTAACAACACGGTGGATGGAAGAAAATTGGACATGAAACACAACTTGGTTGGATTGGGTCATCAACACTACTCGGTCGGATTGGGACGTCGACATGAGCCACCTCGCAGCATTTACCAAGAGAAGACATGAAACACACACAAACACAACACTACACCACCACCACCTGGGAAAGGAGCCAAAAGCAGGCCAACGAGAATTGCGCCGTCGTCACCAACGTTGTGCCACGCCAAGAGCCGCAGCCCGCTGCAAGCCCGAGCAGCTACCTGGACTCCTCCGCCATGGGACTACCCTCCTCAAGCCGCACACCCAATCGTCGACCCCCCTGCTCTAGCATTACGTCAATAGAAATCCTGTCGTGGCAACAATGGAAACCACTTATCCTAGACACTGTGTGGGGGCCTCGCCTCACCCAACGCCGCACACTCCACTATCAGGGACTCAGATATCTGAAACCGCTATGAGAGAATCACCTCCACTTAGCCGTCACCGAGATCACCACTGCACCTTGTGCGCCGACTTAAGACCTCCAGCACCCAGGAGCCCTCTACACCTCCCTGCCAACATGGACCACGAACCCCGACATCTCAACGCATAGGCAACACCACCAACCTACCATCACCACTGCCACAAGCCGAGACGGGTCTCCAGATGCGGCGCCTCCAAGGAGGGCACGACGCCAATGGTTCCATCGTCGCACGTCCATAGAGGACTGGGTTTTCACCCTGAGATATCCCCATGATGCAAAGACATGGTATCCCTCAATGGTGCCGCCAGCAGGGGATATGACGCCCCAAGGCCGCCGCCACCATTGCCACCAAATAGTGGGGGCTTTTGCCTAGTACAACACCATGCCTGCCGCACGCTCATGGCCATGGCGAGCCCGCGCCCCCGCCACCACATTTCCACTACCGTGAGAAGACCGGCATAGCTCGGCGCACCACCTTGGCACCACCGGCAAGTACATCAGCCCCGGCCCCCGCCACCAAGGCAACGCCACCCCCGATCGTGATCAAGGAGGAGAAGGGAAGCGCCAACCAACTTGCCGCACACCCATCGCCAGCAGGACGCCCCGCACCCCACCTCTCTAGGCCGCCACGCCGTCGAAGAACGCAACGCACAAGGGGTCGCCCAGATCGCATGCGAGCCGGTGGCACCGACCGACGCGCTCCCCCGCGTGGCCACCGGATCCGGCCGAGGCATCGCTGGATCTCGAGGCACGGCCCCTACGACGTGGATTGACCCGCGCCCGGCGAGCCTCCTCCGAGAGGCCGGCGGCTGCGCGCCGCCCCGATCTACCGGACACCGGGGTAGGTAGGCCACATCGCCACCTTCACCACGAGCCGCATGAGGAGCCGGGCGGTGCGGCGGGGGAGGAGCCTTTGAGGAGGGGCGGCAGCGGCTGGGGTTCCGTCGCCCGCACGGGAGCGACCACAGGGTCTTTTCATGAAGCCCCGTCATCCCATTGTTAGCGGGCATGTTTGACTACTATATTTGAAACAAACTGCTATGACATAAGGGTTGAATTGTCAACCATCCTGATGGCTATTTTTTAGGTGAAACCTTATTCATATAAGATGGTTTACAATATTAGGAACACCAAAATGTGGCGACACAAACCAGACATGCCTGCCTGGTTCAGCTGAAATTAAACTCCTAGCTATGAGGTGGGCATCCACATTTGATCTTCTTTTTTCGTGGAACGACGTGGGCCAACAACCGGGTTTCATGGGCCGATCGTCGCAAGGGCCAACGGGCCGAAAGCCGAGCACGCTTGTGTCTGGGCCAGATGAGTGGACAAACTGAATCAGCGTTCCTAGCTGTGCACTATCCGTCAAGGGGCTCACAGTGCAATAACAAAGACCATTGGTTGGGGGGGCTCCCACCCAGGGTTCAAATCCTGGGTGCGACACATTATCCTGGATTTATTCTAGGATTTTCCGGCGCTACACATTAAGTGGTAGGCGACGTCCCCGTCGACAGCGAGACGCCTGTGTGGTGACTTCGTGAACTTCAAGATTGCTGGCTCAGTCCTTCGAAGGTGCTCATAGGGGTAGGGTTTGCGTACGTGTGTTCATGGGTGAGTGTGCGTGTGTGTTGAGCGTCAGCGTTGTAATGCGTAATAAAAAAAAAAAACTGTGCACTATCCTCCACCGCAGCATACCAGGGTGATCAACTTGTCCCCGCCTCCACCTCGCTCCTCCCTCCGCTAAGCATTTCATATTTGCATGTGCTCAATTAAACCTCTGATGTGATCGATCTGAACCCTAGATCCCCACATCGATGTGGTAGTTTTTTATTGTAATGTTCAGAGCGACAAATATGGAATCAGCACTGTTGAATGCAATGTATACGGAGTATAAACACACCCCAGGTCCGGGGCCCCTATCCCTCACTCCATCTCCTTCTCCTTCCCTTCACAAGAGAGAATAAATAATTGCCAAGGTTGGTATATCACACATGGACTACCTATGCTTAGAATTTTGTATATATGCTGAGTTGGTTGCTCTGAATCTGCGTGGTTTAACTCTTGCACCAAGTGAGTAGTTTGCAACTCTGCATAGAATATATCACCTGCCTAAAACTACCTGACAGATCCGCCCCTCTTTACTGTTTTTGTTTCTACTGAACAACGTGGTCGCCAGTCGATCAAGCTCACCAAAGTGTTTTTGTTTGGATATATACTTTGGTCACTCAGCATGCCCACAAATACAAACCAAGAAGAAGCAACCCAGGAAGTCCATACAGTAGTCCAGACCACAAGAGCCACAACACTACACAGTCCAGTGATCCAGTCCCCTTCTTCGCTTCTTGCAAAAAAATCTTGTCAAATTTATACTAGCTAGTAAGTGTCAACACACCTAGGCATGCATATATATCTCTGTACAATATAACCATGATCAGCCTTCATCCATTCACACTCTTGACGATATATATAGATGTCACAGTCAGTATATATATATACATTATGCATGCCTTCTGTTAATTGTTTTGCAGCTCAAGAAGTACACCACTCGTCACAAACACATCTGAGGTCTGAGCTGAGCCATGGCGATCCGTAGAAGGGTGGTGCTCGACGCTGCTGCCTTCTTCTTGCTCCAGCTGTGTTGCTGCATTGCTCCTGCTCTGGCAGCGGCAGCAATGGCGGCGGCAACGGACGTCGCTGGAGGGGAGCAGCAACAGCAACAGGTGGTCGGTGCCAAGTACAGGGACCCGAGGCAGCCGATGAACGCGCGGGTGGACGACCTGCTGCGGCGGATGACGCTGGCCGAGAAGATCGGGCAGATGTCGCAGATCGACCGGGAGAACGCCACCGCTAGTGTCATCAGCAAGTACTTCATAGGAAGCGTGCTCAGGGGTGGAGGCAGCGTGCCGGCGGCCGATGCTCCGCCGGAGGCGTGGGTGAAGATGGTCGAGGAGATACAGCGCGCCGCGGTCGTCGACGCGCCTCGGGATCCCGGTGATGTTCGGCATCGACGCCGTCCACGGCCACGGCTACGTCTACAAGGCCACCGTCTTCCCGCACAACGTCGGCCTTGGCTGCACCAGGTAATAATTACTATACTGATCGACATTGTTGACTCCATCCAAGCTGTACAAGTCTTTGTATACATCCAAGATCTGAATTAAGAGCGCACATGCCATGCTTGGCATCTACCGACAGAGGTTATTATCATTTTGCTTGCATTGGCTCGATCCTGCATCGATAAAAAAACTTTAATATTTCTATGCATGTTGACTACTTGTCCTATCTAAGTACTGGTAGTGTAGATAGAGTATAGTTGCGCTGCTACCTCGTAAAGATTCCTCTGTAGCCGTGTCCAAGGAGTTTTCTACACTAGCTATAGGATGGTATCCTAGCTTAGACCTACCGCAAGTATAATAAGGCGCACTCCGCATCAATATTGAGATGAATGAGAGAGAAGATAAGCAAACCATATATGCATGTCCTTCGCCCAATATTGAGATGAATGAGAGGGAAGATAAACCATATATGCTTGTCCCTTTGCTAGGCTCGATTTTTGGAATATAACGCGTTTTTTCATTAAGAAGAGTGAATTACAAGTTACCTATGAGAGAATCATTATAGCGCAGGTTATAAACCACTAAGATAGTAGCGAATAACCTGGAATAGACATCAGAATAATAAAAGATACAAAGAGAGAGTGACCGCCGTCAACACCTAATAAGACTTACCGCTGTGCCTGTAAAACCACATCGCACACAATGATTAACCACACAGAAGACCGTCCAGCAACATGATGGTAAAGCATCTGCTAATGAACCAAATGGCGACAAAGCATCCGCCAACAAACCAACCAGCAGCCATCACTCTTAACGGCACAAGATCGAGCTGCCCAAGAGGAGGACGATGACACGGCAACAAAGCATCTGCCAACGAACCAAGCAACGACCAACACTCTCAGCAGCACAGTAGAGCTACTTTAACTCAGTTTTTAAGCTCTAATATGAGGTGAGCTAAAGTTTAGAGCTAACTTTAGATTACTATTTTGTCCACAAACATGTTTACTGATTCAGAGACCCTGAGCTGGCAAGGAAAATCGGAGCAGCAGTTGCATTGGAGGTCAGGGCCACCGGAATCCCCTTCATCTTCGCTCCATGCCTGGCGGTATGCATATGTGCAATCAATGTCTCATCACGCTAAATTGCTAAAATAATATATAGAGTAAATTTGTGTAGTATAACTCTTGATCGTCGTTTAACTTTGATTTTCGTACGTGTAGGTGTGTAGAGACCCTCGGTGGGGCCGGTGCTACGAGAGCTTCAGCGAGCACCCGGAGCTAGTGCAGAACATGACCTCCATCATCTCCGGCTTCCAGGGCGAGATCCCAGCGAGTGGCCGCCTTGGCGCTCCCTACGTCGCCGGGCAGCACAATGTGGCATCTTGCGCAAAGCACTACGTCGGCGATGGCGGCACCACCAGGGGAATCAATGAGAACAACACGGTGGCCACCTTCCACGAGCTGCTCGGCATCCACATGAAGCCCTACTATAACGCCATCATCCGGGGTGTCTCCACCATCATGGTTTCCTACTCCAGTTGGAATGGCGTCAAGATGCACGCCAACCGCTTTCTTGTCACTGACTTCCTCAAGACCAGGCTCCGCTTCCGGGTACGTACATGCAAGGTTTCACTATATCTCGCTATAGCTTTTTTTGAAGGAGGCTGAGGCTGTCACTATATCTTACCAGAAAAGCTAAACCCTGTTTGGTATCATGGACTAGGGACTAGGACTAAATGAGACTAAAAATCCCTGGTCCCTAGTCTCTTGAGAACCAAACAGGCCCTTAGCCTAGTGATCTCGAAGGGTTGCAATAAACCTTTTTTTTTGTCACATGTATATTTCAGGGTTTTGTGATCTCAGATTGGCTAGGTCTTGATAGGATAACAAGCCCAGAACATGCCAACTACCTTCTGTCCATCAAGCTGGGCATCCTTGCTGGCATTGACATGGTAAGGAGAATTATATTGTACTTCCGGCTTTTTTGTATGCAATATGTATAGCTTGTTGTCATGTGACGAGTATTTCGTGTGTTCCAGGTCATGATTCCATACAGGTACACAGAGTTCATTGACGACCTGACATTACTGGTGCAGAACGGCACCATCCCCATGAGCCGCATCGACGACGCCGTCCGACGCATCCTGCGCGTCAAGTTTACCATGGGTCTCTTCGAGAACCCCTACGCTGATATCAGCCTAGTCGGCGAGCTCGGCAAGCAGGAGCATCGCGACCTGGCGCGCGAAGCCGTGCGCAAGTCCCTCGTCCTCCTTAAGAACGGCAAGCCCGGCGACAAGCCGCCGCTGCCGCTGCCCAAGAAGGCGTCCTATGGCAGCAGCGTCCTCGTCGCCGGCAGCCACGCCGACGACCTCGGCAGCCAATGCGGCGGCTGGACCATCACCTGGCAGGGCCAAACGGGGAACAACCTCACCGCCGGGACAACCATCCTCGACGGCATCAAGCGCGCAGTCACCCCGGTACGGACGTCGTCTACTTTGATAATCCAGACGCGGATTTCGTCCAGCAGAACAAGGCACGGTTCGACTATGCCGTCGTTGTTGTCGGCGAACCTCCCTATGCCGAGACGCACGGCGACAACCTGAACCTGACCATCCCTGCACCTGGGCTGGACGTCATCCGAATGTGTGCGGCACCATCAGGTGCGTCGTGGTGCTCGTCTCCGGCCGGCCGCTGGTGGTGGAGCCGTTCGTCGACGAAATCGATGCCCTGGTGGCGGCGTGGCTGCCGGGGACAGAGGGGCAGGGCGTCAGCGACGTGCTGTTCGGCGACTATGGGTTCACGGGGAAGCTGTCCAGGACGTGGTTCCGGTCGGTGGATCAGCTGCCCATGAACGTCGGTGATGCGCACTATGACCCATTGTTCCCGTTTGGATTCGGCCTCGAGACATAGCCATCCACATCTCCAACCTCTAGCCCCTGAGTGCCGTTTCTAGGTAGAGTCTGCACTGTGAGTGCCATAACCTGTTTTTTCTAGATCCACATTGTTGTTCCAGTCCGCCCTGAGGACCACCGTCCCTGTCTCCGCCTTTGTCCCTCCTCTCCATTGTTGAGTATGTTCCAAATTCAGGCCCATAAGGAGGCCGGGCTTCTGCCGTAGCGAAGCGGGGGCCCGTCGCCCGAGCTACACGAAACCCTGTCGTCCATTGCTTTGCGGTTTATAGGGACACTTCATTATCTTGATAACTTTGAAGACAGATTACGATCTGACGGTGACTTATAAATGATTGTTAAGTATCTATTTTACATGTCGTAGACGGATCAGGACCAGAACTATACGCGTGTTTTATGTCCTCTTGTGACCATAGTCTGTCGCAGTGCTAGGTAACATATATAGTAGCGCCACTAGCGCAGGGCAGTTGCTGAGTTGCCGAGAAGGATGCTCACGTGTACTCCTATACAACAGCTCAATCATGGCAACGGCTATACCTCCATCCAACAAAATTTGTTTATCCTTCAATTTTGTTTTCCAAACTCCTAGGAAAATTTAACTTCAAATTGGCGTGTTTAGCGAAGTTGTCAGATTTTTATACAACCACTAGGTAACCAATCTAGGCAATAAATATGTACACAGCAGAGATCACTACCGCACAGTTAGCCTCCACCGAGCGCCAGAACGTGTACCGAGCGCCCCAAAATAAGCGCTCGGTACATATCGATGTACCGAGCCTCGCTCGGTGGAATACAACCCTCGGTGGTGACCCCTCCACCGAGCCCCTCGCTTCGGTGGCCACAGGCTCGGTAGGTTTAGTGTTCATCGAGCGGCGATCCCTCGGAAACCGCAGACGCTCGGTAGAGCGCAACGCCACCGAGAGCCATCCCTCCGCAAACTTACGCCCTCGGTGTTGTTAACGCCCCGGCGTCCGGCAGCATCCCACGCAGCCTATGCCGTCAACTCTACCGAGGGCGACGTTAGACCCTCGGTAGGCGTTGGTAGTTCACCGAGGGCTGAAAGCAGGACCCTCTGTAAACACTCTCTACCGAAGTGCGGATCATGGCCGCTCGGTGAAATTATGATTTTTTTTTTGAATTTTGGATCCAAATTTTTTTGTGGGGTTCATACAATGTCTCATAGGTCATGTTGAAATTTGAGAATTTTTTTCAAAACTATTTAGTATATATTTTGATTTTATTCCTTTTAATTGAATTTTCTTGAATAAGTCGATTTGAGGCGGAAGTCATACGAATAGAGGGCAGGCATGAGCCAAAAATGTGATTCATGTCGTGAGTGCAATGTGAGGCCTCATCCGGGGATAGATCAAAACCACGAACATATTGTTCACGAAACATGACCATTTACTTGCGGGTGATTAGTTTTTAATCATAGAAAATGGTGTTGAAAAATCCTGAAACTTGTTCGATTATTGTGGTATCACATGCCTAGACATGAGAAAAAAAAATTTGGTAAGGTTTCATCGACGTTGACTGAAATTATGGTTGAAACCCGGGACATATATCACATGTGATGTCGGGTTTCAACCATAATTTCAGTCAACGCCGATGAAACCTTACCAAATTTTTTCTCATGTCTAGGCATATGATACCACAATAACTCGAACAAGTTTCAGGATTTTTCAACTTCTTTTGCATTTTCTATGATTAAAAAACTAATCACCCGCAAGTGAATGGTCATGTTCCGTGAACAACGTGTTCGTGGTTTTGGGTCTATCCCCGATGAGGCCTCACATTGCACTCACGATTATGAATCGCATTTTTGGCTCATGCCTGCCCTCTATTCAGATGACTTCCTGCTCAAATCGACTTATTCAAGAAAATTCAATTAAAAGGAATAAAATCAAAATATATACTAGATAGTTTTGAAAAAATTCTCAAATTTCAACATGACCTATGAGACATTGTATGAACCCCACCAAAAAAATTTGGATCCAAAATTCAAAAAAAAAATCATAATTTCACCGAGCGACCGTGATCCGGCGCCGTAGAGAGTGTTTACAGAGGGTCCTGCTTTCTGGCCCTCGGTGAAACTACCAACATCTACCGAGGGTTTTATGTGCTCTCGGTAAACTCCCGGCCGGCTGGGTGCTCTCTTCCCTTTCGAATTCAAATTTTGGAATCAAATTTTAAGTTTGGTTTCTAAAATTCGAAAATTAAATACCCGGCCTACTCTACCGAAAGTGCCCCTCGAAAATGGGCCCTAACCCCTAAACCCTAACGGGACTTATCCATTCCCTCCCGACACCCCCGCCCCCACTCCTCTCACACTCTCACTCTCTCTCACCACACACACACGCACACACACCGAGCCCCCCCGCCGTCGCCGTCCTCGTCGTCCGTCCGCCCGTGCCCCCGCCTCCATCTCGCCGTCCGTCCGCCCGCGCCACCTCCCTCCTCGCCGCCCATCCGCGGCGCGCGCCTCCCCCTCCCTCGCCGTCCATCCAGTGGCCGCGCTTCCCCGAAGTCCCATCATCTCGCCGTCGCGCCGGCGCCGCGCTAAGCCGCGCAATCGGGCGCCGCCGTCCGACGGGCCGCGCCAAGAACCTCCATCCGCCGCCGCGCGCCACCTCCCTCCCTCGCCTTCCATTTTCGGCCATCTGCGCGCCGCCGCGCCGCCCGCCCGCGTGGCCGTGCCTCCCGTCCTCGGCGTCCGTGCGCCGCGTCACCTCCCCCCTCCCGCCGTCCATCCGGCCAGCCGCGCCTCGTCGCCTCCCACGCCTCCCATCCGGCCGAGCAAGAGAGGGAGGGGAACAGGAAGGAGGAGGGGAAGAGGAAGAGGAGGGGAAGAGGAAGGGAAGGGGAAGGAGAAGAGGGGCCTTGGCCTCCTGACCGCGCCCTCCCGCGACCACCCTCGCTTGGCCGTGCTCTCCTGGCCGCGCCCCCCCGCGACCATTCTCCCGCCGCCGGTGAAGGCAAAGGTAACGCCGTGAAACAACTAAAGTGGTATATGTGGTAGTAATAGACTCGGCATTGATATGTGGGTATGAATGTATATGCATATGTGGTTGTCGGCCTTCGTGCCGCACGTTTTTATTGCAGGTTTGGAAACCTCACCGCATGTGGGAGGTTCTCGCCGAAATTTTGAACTTGAACCCTATGCTTCTTTTGCAGAGAGAGTGTGTACGAAGTCGAGCCGGAGTACCCGAAAGTGTCCCCGATCTTCTTCCTCCGTGTTAATGGACTGCTCGATCGCTTTTGTCGCGCCACCGCCACCGTAGGTATGACTATCTCGTAATCCACTCGCATGGTCTTAAAATGCGGAACCTAGTTAGGCGTCTCCCGTCCGAAACAGTCTGGGTTGGAGGTATGCATTTGTTTGCATATCTATGACCGTGATTGTTTCGGATTGTCCACGTTTTTGGACAGCCCGCGGATGCGTACATGGAGTCGATTCCCATGCCCGTCCGACCGAGGCAGTTTCGGGCATCACCTCCCTGTTGTTCTCCGGATACACACTCTCCCTTCCAGGATGTGTATCGAGAACAGCGGGAGGTGTCGCCGAAATACCTCGTCTTGGTCGGATCGAGCATGGAACTGACCCATGTACGCATCCGCGGGTGGGATTAGGACCTATCCTCACCTATTAGATAGTTGGAACGGCATAGGTTATCTTACTTGCTCATATATATGCTAAAGGATGGACGACCGTCGGTGGATGATCCTTGGCCGTAGAAGTAGGTGGGATTTTGATAAGGAGTGGATGGTCAAGACAAGTGAATTCTTGGACCTTGCATTTGCCAACCAACCACCACATGTTCTAGTTTTTTGTCCTTGCTCCAAGTGTGGCAATACGAAAAGAAAAAAATAAGCGCACTATGGGTAAACATCTTCTGTTTAATGGGTTTATAGAGGGCTATACCGTGTGGAGATTCCATGGTGAAAATCAACGTTTTAGAGAGGAGGTGGTGAGACCACGTCTCGATGCTTTTGATGCTGATGCCGGGGTAGCAGACATGGTTGATGATGCATACGACGCATGTTTCGCTGACTCTCATGAAAGGGAGGGGATGACGGAAGATGCACGGGAGTTCTACAACATGATGGAGTCGGCAACTAAACCCCTCCACGAGCACTCTGAGGTTTCTCATTTGGATCTCGTTGGACGCTTAATAGGGTTGAAGGCTGACCTAAACTTGAGTCGAGAAGGGTTCGATAGGATGTTGACAAGTGTTTGCCGGTCCGCCGCCAAAGGTTCACAATTTGCCACCCAACCAAGATGCTGCGAGAGAAAGTACTCAAAGCACTTAAGATGCCGTGCGAGCAGATACATGTTTGTTCGAAGGGTGCGTGCTATTTAGGAATGAGCACGCAGATGCAGCTTCTCGCCCAAAGTGTAAATCCTCCGTGTACATGCAGGTAGATCTGCGGTAATGGTGAGAAGAAGCGCCTTTAACTTTGCCTAGTTTCTAATTATCTCGTCTTTTCGCGGTGAAGGCACACCTGTGGAAGGATTGCAACGACTTTGCGGCATTATGCATGTCCCACAAGGGAAGGCGTCGTCCGACGTAACCTTCACTGAACAACCCGCCCCGAGGCGTACACCAACCCCAACGCACGAAAAAGGTCAAGGCCTACACGGACGCGGGGAAAGCGCCGCTATGGGCCGACTTTGATCCGTTCGGGCCGGGACATCGATGCGTAGATCGTGATGACGGTGGGAGGAGGTAAGATGCACGGACGGTTGTGGATTGCCGACGGCTGCATCGACGACTCGGCTAAGTCTCTCACGCATCCGATCAGAGAGCACGATCAAGCCTGCCTATACGCCTACGTCCTAGTCTTTGCGCAGTCGTGTCTCCGGGAACTCTGTGTTATTCCTTTATCAAACAGATTTCTTTACTCACAATATATATGTTTGCATCACCTCTCATGGATTGTCATACGTAGGTCCGGCTAGATGAGTCGAGCGACGGCGGCGACGGGCGGAGGCAGCGTTCGGGCCCAACAGAAACCCAAGCGAAGCAGCTAGCGAGCTCATGAACTACCTCCGCACCTCGGGGCTCCCCCGCCTCGAAACCCCGCTAGCGGCGTTTGCTCCGCCTCAACCTACTCCCCCGTGAGTATGCTTGTGCTGTCAATAAGTCCATATATTAGTGGATGTCCTGGGTTCACGTCTAACACATGTCTCATATTGTACTTTGTGCAGCCGGCATCGATGGGTTCGAACCACGCGCCGCCTCCTGGCAATGATGATCAAGGGTCTCCTTCGCCGACTCCTTCGGGCGGCGTGCAACAACAGACCCCCCCCCCCTCTTCCATGAGCTAGTCGTGCACTTGTGGTACTTGGTTTGGAACTTGTGGTACTTTTGGATAAGCTTGTGTGGAACTTGTTGAACTATGACTTGTGGTACTTGTGGATTTGTGGACTATGACTTGTGGAACTAAACTAGATGACTTGTGATGAATATTTGAGCTATATGTGATATATATGTGATGAATGAGTTGTATCAGTGCATGGATGTCAAATATATGTGATATGTGATCTGTATGTTTCATTTGTAAAGGTGGGACGTAAAAAACAGGAATAAAAACAAAAACATGGTCACTTCGCACCGAGTGGGACACTTTCGGTACAGGCGCTATACCGAGGGCGTGCTCGGTGAATCCGGGAGATGGGGGCGAGAGAACCCCATGTTCCCGTGTACACCGATGGTAGCGCCGGTGAAACAGCTCGGTGTAATATGGTCGATTCACCGAGTGCCCACGCCCCTCGGTGAAACGACCATATTACACCGAGGGCATGGATGAGCTGGCCCTCGGTAGATCTGGTGTCCAGGGTTTTTAAAATTTTGAATCTACCGAGCACCCTTCTGACAGGGCGCTCGGTAGATAATGTTTTTAAGTTTCTAAAAATTAAAATGCACCGAGAGGGTAGTTGAGGTGGCCCTCGGTGTAGTTGACGTCGACGGTGGCAAACGCCGTCGACGTCGTCGACGTGACGCCAGGTTTTGCGAGGGGGGGCCGAGCCCTCGGTGCATTTTGGCACGGGTTGCACTGAGGGGCCGTTTTTGAGCTCTCGGTACAGTCTTTTCCCAGTTTAAGATTTCACCGAGGGGCTGGTACCGAGCGCGCCGCTCGGTAGTGACTCCACCGAGCGCTATTAGGCCTTTACTGAGCGCTTTTAGCGCTCGGTAGAGGCTCAGCCTCCAGTAGTGGATACCGGCGCCATGACTACTCCAATCCAGCCCTCCTCGCTCCATTCTTGAGACAGCAGCTCAAGCACCAGCAGCAAATACACAACAATACTGCAACGTACTGGTAATAATAAGCATCATGCATGTCTCTTTGCCTCTTCCCTATATGTGATTAGTTGTGTGATTACTTACTACTGTAAATGATTGACGCCAGTGATGGTGATGCAGATGATGAGCCGTCATCGCATTCGCAGCCCCAGCTGGGCCGGCGCAGCAGCGCCGTTGGTGATCTTCTGGTACTGCGCTTGTTGTGCCACCGCAGCGGCGGCGGTGGCGGCAATGGCGGCCACAGGCGGAGGAGGGGTGGAGCATCACCTCGGTGGCGCCAAGTACAAGGACCCCAAGGACCCGAAGCAAGAGCTGAACACGAGGATCGACGACCTGCTGCGGCGGATGACCCTCGCCGAGAAGATTGGCCAGATGTCGCAGATTGAGCGGGTGAATGCTTCGGCCGACGTTATGAAGAACTACTTCATAGGTAGAGTACGCCCGCACGCTCAGAAGTACAGTTTACATTTTTTTTTTGGCTTATTTCAATATATTCTGATTTACTCATTTACCCCTTAAACTTGTCCCTGGATTTTAAAAACACCATAGAATTCAAAGCAAAATATTCAGGTGGGGGACTCCACTACCCCTCCTTTGATTGTCTTAAAAAATGCCTGACAACACCTATATATCCTCTCAACACAAACTTCATAGATGTACGCCACACGCTCAGAAAATTTTTTTTTTTTTTTTTGTGGGATGCTCAAAAAAATATATACTTTGTGTGCATGTTTCCTCTTTTAAAATTATTATCAAAGATAAAAACATTTTTGTCTGTTTTATGCGATTTCCCCTTAAATTTGTCACTGAATTCAAAAGCACCTTCGAACTCAAATACTAGACATATTATTACCTCAGTTATCAAAACCGGAAGTACCCCTTAACCATTTCAAAGTGGTTTACTAGGTGATTTTGCTGACATAAAACGGTGGAGTCCATATATGTCGTCAAGTGGTCTCTCTTGCCTTTATATCATAATATCATAACTTTTTTCGTACTAAGGAAAATGAATACAAGCTTTATATCAAAACTATAGAGGTAGTTCAATATGATCTACAATTTTTCTATGGGACTTGCTATATCTCTTTCACAAGAAATTGACACCCTAAATCTTGCAACCATTTGGACCGTCGGATCCACATCCAACGGCCACGTACCGAAGCCCGCGAAACCAGCACGAAACGCGAGCCCCCGCCACAAGAATGGTTCCTAACGGGCCCATAAAAATAACGGGTACCAGATCGAACCCGTTAAGCAAAACCGAGCCCGATCGCTCAAGTTCGAGGATGAGGACAAATTCACAGTAATTACAGAAGTGCCATTGAACCTTTGCGCAAGAAAGAAACACGAAGGGGACTAGCCGATCCTTCCAGCCCCGATCTGATATGAATCTACGAGTAATTTAGAGGAGAAGAAGAACAAAAACAAGGGGAAAGAGGATCAATCAACTGGATTGGTATGTCTTTTTTTTTCTGTTCTTGTTTATCTTCTGTTCTTCCTCTGTTCCTCCTGTGGTAACCACGGTTTTTCTGTGATGGCCATAAAGTTAGTCCACGTTTCCCTTCCTCCTCTGAATAGAAATGCCCCCGGTGTGCGAATCAAATTGGTACATTCTGTCCTTAGTTGTCTTCCTTGTCCTATGTAGAATATGTCTACAACCCGAAAACATATGCCAAACTGAACACAGATGTCCAAGGCAATGTAGGATCAGTAGCAATCCAAATTTTATATAGTACTCACTAAAATTGCAGTTAACTATATCTGCAATTTATAATATAACACTTTTGCAATTTTATAATATATCAGTACCAATGTAGTATCAATTATCTAATTGCCCTCAACATCTCTAGGGCCATAACATAACAAAGATGTCCAAGGCCATAAATGAACAATGATTTTTCTAGGGCAATGTAGGATCAGAAGGAAACAAAATGTCATATAATCATCACTAAAATTATAGTTAACTAAATCTGCAATTTATACTATAATAGATTGCAATTTAGACTATTAACGATTTGCGGTTGAGCATTACAATCAAACACAGATGTGCAAGCCAATATTCAGTTAACTAGTAGTAATAGAACAAACACAAGTATAGATGATGTATGCTCGGATCAGTTCTTAAACTAGATCTTGCTATTAGTGGTCCTTCTGCAGAAAAAGAACAAGATAAGCTGTTTTGCACATTGTCAACTCAAGTAGACAGGGAAACACAAGTACCTTCCATAGGCCATCATTTAGATAATGCATATTGTCAACACCAATTCCTTTGTTAATGGTCCTTCTGTAGAAATAATCGAGCATTGCCATCAATATTAAGGATCATCGAACAAAGATGTCCAGGGCCATATGCAAAATAGAGACTATAATGTCGCATGATAAAGTATAGCTGAATTTCACTAAATTAGCAGCGGGGAAGGTCAAAAATAATCAATAGGTGCCAGTGGTACTCACTAGTAAAATGTCCGAGCAAACTCCATTTCAATGGCCACAAGCTCCAAAATATTAAAGCCATACAAATCTAGGTTTCATCTGCGATACAAGACAAATTGGATTTAGCAACATGCCACTGCCACCACTATCCCAGGCAACCTCATGCAGTCCAGTTCAGTGCATAGGAAAAAAAATGAGAAGGGAGCCATTTAGTCTCATGAATCGTCAATTCGGGCTACCTAATGTTGGCCACAAGTAAAATAGAGCATTTTGTACTTACTAACGTCACGGAGGTCCATTTGAACACATATAAGCTCCACAACTTAAGGCCATCCATCTCTAGTTACCTGCTCATTGGACACGAGAGATAGAAACAAATGAGAGTGGGTTGGTGGGTGAGGAAAGAGAGAGCCAACCAATGACCCGTGTCTAGGCCCGATATTGGAGAAATTTAAACACCAACCTAGAAATGAACACTTGATGGATACTTGCTGCATGGAACAACACATGAAGGATTCATAGTTGCTGGCACCTGAAATTAATTAACAATAAAATAGATCATAACACTATACAGAAAATATCATGCACAAAATAATGATGTGAGTGACAGAGGACAAAGCTCTCACTATCCTCTGGTTACCTGCTCCTAGGACACTAAAGTTCAGGTGTAAAGGCACAAAATATCATGCAGCCTATGGTTCTATTATTATCCTAGAAATTGTAGAACAGGACACTAAGGAATAACAAGACTAAACAATGGAAAAGGTGTAAAGGCGAGATACCATAAGGGGATTCTTTGGTTCACACGAGACAAACAAACTAGTACCAAGCTCAAATCAATCACGAACATGTAGCATTTAGAAAGTATTTCTACAAAAGGTTGGCGAGAACACACATTTAAGAAATCGGGGGTGCTAAGCAACCTTTGGCCCCATCTGAATTCTGAAATACATGTCATGGTATCATTGTCCGCACTTATATTGGATTTGTTAAGTGTGAAGATACTAAGTTTGATACTAACAAACAACAAGGAACTTCACATATGTATGACTAATCTCAATGGAACGATATCACCATAACACACGGTATGAATTTCTACTATACCACCAACACATATACAAACCACAAATCATCCGAGATCATTCATTTGAAAAATAATATGCAAAGTAATAACATGGGATAGACCTAGAACACATGTGTGTTTGAGTTAAATTCACAGAACAAGATATAACAAGCTGGCTCCCTCATAGATGCGCTAGAGGATTAGGAATTTTTAAATTTGAACAGCTAGCTTACTATATAAGCCTTCATTTTTCTTGTAAATGAGTTTAAACTAGGTCCATGACTGTGAGAGCAATTTTTATTATTCTATCTAAGTCCATGAGGTTGGTTTTAACTTGAGCTTGATGTTTGAAATAACCATAGTCAGATACCAAAGGTTACAACAACAAAATTTAGGAAAAATCCTTAGTTAAGGTGATAGAACCATAGTCAAAGAACAAAGGCTACAACAAAATAATGTCTAGCACTGCTATTCAGAGAATTCAGACAAGGAGGCAATTCATGAGTGTAAGGGTCAGCAAAACATTCATGAATAGGATCTCAGAGAAATCATGAACCAAGAAGCAACAAGGTAAAGGCAGTATGTAACAATAAAACTTACTAGTAATAGGGAGGTACATTTGAAAACCAAAAAGCTAGACAAGCTTAAAGCCATCCATGCATGGCATGACGTAGAACAAATAAGGTGGTGACCTGCCACAAAGGACAAGATTAAGATCAAACAAGAGACAAGATAAAAACAAGGACAAGCCATCCATGCCTGGCACTTGTGACATAAGCGGTTTGAAAAAACATAAGCGGTGGCGGTGCTACTCACTAATGATAGGGATGTCCATTTCAAATGCCACAAGCTCACACAAGATTAAAGCCATCAAAGTCTACCACCACCAGCCCAGGCAGCCTCATGCACTCCATTTCAGCACATAGGAATAAAATTTCAAAAGATAACCATTCAGTATCATCGATCATACATTATGGCCACTAAAAAGGCCACTAGCTGATGCTAATAGATTGAGAGCTACAAACAAGTTTGATTTGTTATCTCAATAACAAGCAAGGTAATGAATGAATTACCTGTCGCCGCCAGTAGACAACATCTAGGATCACAAAACCCTAAATATGCACTTGCTGCTCCTCAAAGTCTTTGTCTAAAAGCAATGGTAGAACCTCGAAATGAATTAGCTCAGCCTAATGTCAGTGAGGTCCATTTCAAGACCAACAAGCTCCACAAGCTTAAAGTCATCCATGTATGCCATGTCCTATAAAAAATAAGAGGATCATGATCTAAAACAAGGGACAAAATACAAGATAAAAACAATGACAAGACCAGTGGGTAGGAAACAATACAAGGCACAAGTACAATACAAGACAACGGACATTGCACTACAACACAAGGGAAAGTAAAATATAAAATACAAGACAAGGCACAATCCAAACACATTCGTAGGTCCCTGCGATGACTTTTGCGTCTCGGCCTCGAGGGGCCTAACGGCCCACTCGGCCTCGGTTTAAAGTGTTACTTTCACAATCCGCCTCCGGCGGTAGGTTCATATAGGGAATCAAGCGATGTCATTTTGTATTATGCGACTTGTATCGCAGGTCCCCTGTTTTTTGGACTATGAGATCTTGTTTCAAACAAATTTTATTTACCACAAGGGACGGGACAGCTAAGACAAACAAGTAGACGTGATTTGATAAAGTTTTTTTTAATATAAGGGACATGACAACCCGACAAACAAGGGGACAGATTTGACAAATTCTATTTTTTTTGCAGGTCCACGACCAAGGAGTTGATGAAATGGAAGAACCAGATTCTTTAATGCAAATTAGTCTTGGAAGTGATGATAATGCCCTACAACTTACTCAATTGTCCGAAAGTTAACTAAAATAGTTGAATAGAGAAAAAAAAACCCAATCACCAAACCCAAGAGAATATGCTCGAGGAAGGACAAGACAATTGGATGCTCTAAGTTAACTAAAATAGTGAAATTATTAATAAGATCAGATATTGCACATGTTACACACCATAATTGCAGTAGTTGAAGTGTGCAATTTACTACTAATAAATGTGCAACTAAGAAAATGGTGCCTCTACATAAAGGAATAGGATAAAATCACACTTAAGTAGAATTCTAATGCAGTTTGCATTAGAAATTCATCAATCTCCATGGCTATATGCAGGTCAAAAAAAATTGTCCAAATTTCGAAAAACTTATTTGGACTCGATTCTTTGAAGCAACCTCACATTCACAATTAAGTTCATACTAGTTCACAGTTTAGACAAGTTAATTTCATAGAAAAATGCACTCACAGCATTATAGACAACCTAGTTTTAGTTGTGGTGATGTATATATAACACAAAAGCAACATAAAATGGATGCACATATACTTTCCTTAACCGAAAAATAGGCCCAAACATCTACCTTTTTAAGTTTAACTCCTGGTGAAAAAGACAAGAGAATATAAGTTAACATATGGGTAAGCACAACATATAGACCCTGTGAGTGACCATAGTGTTGTTCCTACCTTCCATATAGGCCAATCAGCCAACATACAAGCAACAACAGATATGTGTGTGGAAATGAGACTAAAAGTCCTTCCACCAGTTGCATATCTACTATTTATACCATATCAATAATTTCATCCAAGTACAAAAGAAAATTGCACGTTTCAATTAGTGTAACCATTACTTTTTGAAAATGCAATTTCTACTATATATGTATGCAATTAAGAACGGTGCTAAATCTGAAGCCCGTGTCGGATCATTTCACATAGGTTCTCACCGTGGGCACACAAGCACCATCCATGCCCTTCATCCACGCCCGAGCTGGCACTATCAAGCAATGCAACCATCCGCTTGACCAATGTCACATGTTCCTTCAATCATAAACTTTTCTTTAGTACTAGTTGACACGGAATGCAACCACTTTATTGCGGTATCTATTCATTATCGTAATCCATACAGATTGCTTTTTTACACAAAATATAGTATCTTGAATCGGGACCGTAGAAATGGAACCACCCAAGTTGTTTGTAATTTTTCCAAATCCTTCAAGTACACTCTTTATAGAGATTGATGAGTTCAATCAAATCCAAAGGCCTCGGAATAAAGGACCGTATTTTTAACAAAGAAAAAAACAAATGAACCGGTACACTCCAAATAACTCCACATGCTCTGCATTCTCTCCGATACAAGGATGATTTAACAATATATATTCAATCGACAAAGACAAATCCGTGTGGAAGAACAATTAAAGGGTCGACGAAGAAAGCATCTAATAACAAGGATTACATTAAAAATGTCCTAAAAATAGGCTCCATTCAAGTGGCATGATGCAACTGTTGTGCTGCACAAAAACACAGGCAGACACACATATGACAAAACTAAAGTGCAGATAGAAGAAGAGAATATCACAAAAGAAACAGAGAAACAAGGACATATGCAGAGGCATTTAATCAAAAACTTCAAATGGTGTTCTTATAGGAATTTAATCAAACAATTCAAGTGCAAATTTCCCAATAATAGTATTCTTGCATTGATTACAATACATGGCTCACACAAGCAAGCACAAAACTTCAGCACTACTCTCTGTTCCATGATTAGCAGCATGCACTGACCTCAATCGATAGGTACAGAGGTTCAGCAATGGTTCAAAGAGCGGCTATTGTTGTAGGGGCAGCAACAACTCAGCAGCAACCACTCCACTAGCATCCGTAGGAGCCTAAGGATCTCCACGCACCCTGCAGGAATCGGAGAGACATGAGATGATGTGGGGAGCCGAGAGGACCTACATAGCACGAGCGGACAGAGAGGGTTTACCTGATTATGCTCGTCGTCCTCGTTGCTAAAGCCTAAAGGATGTTCTTCTATTGAATCCGAATTAGGAGTTCTAGACACAATTTCTTGTCAGCTAGAGAATGACAAAATTTATTCCATTAGAATAATTCTCTGAAAACTTCGAAAATGCAATGGCACATTCAGTCCAAATTTGCAGCAACAACTAAGTAACTGCTTGTCGATTCTCATGGAACAGACGACACAACTAAAAAAGGCAGATCAGCATAAACCTAAAACAAGACATGGCGAGGGAGGAGATCAGAACTGCTATCCTGAACCACAAACAGATCATCAGAAAATAGGTACTAAAATGATTGAGCATTTCATTTGCTTTAAATCTGCCAAATATGTTGAATTCTCTCTGAATCTCAACTTGACAAGGTTAGCCAAAATTCTCTAAAAGTACAAAAGCTACACGAGCTGGAAAATGTCCAGAAGTAGATGATGCAGTAGGCACATATGACTTGCTTGACAACCGTGCTCCAGCAGGCACAACTGAAAGGCTGAATTACTAACCATTCAAATATAGTAGGGAGCCAATCATGTAAAATAGACAACTAGCAATGCAGCTTTCATTCAAGTAAAACACTATGTGACTGAACACTATGCCCTTCCTGTATACCAAACAAACACAAGGACGTCCTACACCCCACCACACGTAGACAAGAGATCTACAGAAAGCTCTAAAAATAGAACAAAAAGGCACAATATAATGGTGCAATAAAATGCATGGCGGCTCCATTTCTAGAGCCGGCGGCCTCATCCACACAAACCGCTGCCAGAAATAGACGCTAACATGCCATTTGTGCTAGATCCAGAGGAATCGAATCACTAAATAGCCTCATGCACACAAACCGCCGGCGGCCTCATGCACACAAACCGCTGCCAGAAATGCATGGCGGCTCCATTTGTGCTAGCTCTGAGCGCAGTAGAAGCAGCAGTCTCTGGTCACCGGAATCCCCTGGTCACCTACCCGCGGCCGCTAAGAATCCACACCATGCATAAGTTGGACCGAGGGTGCGGCCAACAGCGCCGCACGCAAAAATCCTCGACAACCACAACGCATGAGCCCGCATGACAGATCCATCCATGGGAAACAAAAGCAAGCACACCGAATCAAGCCCCAGATCCCCCAAAAAATAGCACAAATCAAGGAGGGGAGCACGAGCGGAGGTACCTGACGACCTTGGCAGCAACCGAGCCCCAAATCGGGGCGCAGAGGACTCCGGCAGGCCTGGACGAAGAGGAGCACGAAGAGGAGCAGAGAGAGGACCTCCGGCGGGCCTGGACGGAGAGGAGCACGAAGTGGAGTGGAGGAATCGCCGGTCGCCGCTGAATCGCCCCCTCCGCCCAGACGCTTCCCCAAATGGTGAGTGCTTGTCCGGAGATTGGCATCCAAGGCCAAAGACAGGTATCGGGCGCGGACCCGACAGGAGCGGACCCGACAACGGAAATCGTACCCGTGACCTGCGTGTCCCCTTCGCTCGCGCTCGCACGTTGCCTCCGCGCCAACAAGGAAACGAACAACGCCACGCGTACGCACGAGACGATGAAAGAGACAGAGCCACGATTTCTTGCGAAAGACAAGTAGGAAAAGTGTTTTTCTATTTGAGGTCTTTAGAGGACAAATATATATGCTTTAAGTTATCAGATTTTCAAATTCAAACTTACATTTAAATGTTTCAAACGACTCAGGATGTTGACATGGTCCGTACCAAAGTTATAAAGCTAAATGCAACCTACAACTCTGTAATTGTCATATATTTAGTCGAGATCATTTGGAGTCCAACATATTTGCTTCAATTTCTCACATTTTTAAATTTACTTTTTTTTTTTATTTTCCAAATGATCTCGGACAATGACATGGTTTATATAACCTTGTAGTTATATATAGATCTCAATGTGATCTATACCTTTGTGGTTGGAAATAGTTTTATTTTAAAATTTTTAAACCACTGATGAAGACATGCATACGGTCTATACCAAATTTGTTCTGCGTGTAGATATCTAAAACTTTGTAATTATTTTGTGATGTTTTTAAGAGCACAAAAATTCAATAAAAATGGTAAGACATAGTCACATAGGATCTAAAACTTTGAGGCCCACGTGTTACATTAGCCGAAACGACTATTGAAACAGGCCACTTTGAACTATTTTTAGGAAGGGGCGGTTGAAAGATAAGGGAGTAAGTTGTCCAGATTCGAGTTCGTTCACAACTTAATTACTGTTCATCAGTATGATATTGCTCAATGCCATGCTGCAACGCCAATACAAAGCTTTGATGACCTTGAAGCATCTAGTGTTGTTGACCATTGAAAACATCGAGATGACCTAGAATCTCAAAATAAAAAATGCATGAATGTGGTCATGCATTACAAAAATATATATATATATATATATATATATATATATATATATATAGATCGATAACAACAACGAATGCATCGCGATCTGCTTGTGTGCTGCTGCAGGGGAGCGTGCTGAGCGGTGGTGGCAGCGTCCCGGCTCCCAACGCGGCACCGGTGGAGTGGGTGAAGATGGTCAACGAGATCCAACGGGGTGCCATGTCCTCGCGCCTCGGGATCCCCATGCTCTACGGCATCGACGCCGTCCATGGCCACAACAACGTCTACAAGGCCACCATCTTCCCTCACAACATCGGCCTTGGTTGCACTAGGTGCGTAACGACTTCCTTCCTCACTGTTTTCTATACAAAAACTCGAACAAATCGAGGCAAAAACAAGCTTATATACATACGGAGTATACAATTTTGAAATCACAATTTTATATTGGATATGATAGCACTCTTGGAGAATATATAATTTAGAATACATTAACTATAGATGCATATGTATCGAGATTGCCAATCAAGTTGATCAACAAGATATCATTTTATATCTACATCTCTACAACTGATTACAAACTATCAGTAACTAAATTTAGTGGTACTGTGAATTATTACTTTGATCCAACAGGGATCCAGAGCTAGTGCAGAAGATTGGAGCAGCGGTTGCGCTCGAGGTTAGAGCCACTGGAATCCCTTACGTCTTCGCACCATGTATTGCGGTAATTAACTAAGGCTCCATTCTTAACATTTTCTGTTTGTTTCCTACTACTCCTTGGCCCAAATATAACGACTTCATAAAAAATGCACAAATTTCTACGTTAGTTTGTCTCTCTTGATTTTTTGCGTTATTTGGCATAATAGATGTTGCATTTTCTATAAAATTTTTACTACTAAAGTACAGGAAAAACTAAAACAACTTAGGGCACTCACAATGCTAGAAACTATCATGGTTTCTATAGTCTTGACATTGTGTCAAGAAACTATCTCCCACAATGCAATTTTCTATCATGATATCATATGGTCCACTTGTTACTCTCACAAATTGTCTTGGTTTACGTGAAGACCTGGTTTCTTAGTTAGACTTGGTTTCTTGTGTTTTTCCTCTCTCTCTTCAATAAATACAAAGCGTCACATTAGTAAAAAATAATAAATAGAGGGGTAATAAATGAGGATAGAAACCATGATAGAGTATGCATTGTGAGTGCTCTTACATTTTACTTAGAGCACTCACAGTGGAGGACTCTACCATGGAGTCTAAATCTCTAAGACTCTATCACAAGAAACCATAGTCCCCAGCAAGGCATAGGTTGTAACAAGTAGTTTCTATAGATGAAGACATTAATTATTTAACACAAAAAAAGGTGATCAGCTGTGGCATAAATCATGTGATCCACCCTACACTTGATCAGCTGTGCATATCCAGAAATACGGTCTCATTATTTGAAGCAAAATGACCACACTCAAACGCATACAGTATTTAGAAATGTAGTCTCGTTCATTGAAGAAAAATGACCATATCCAGAAATGCATTCTTGTTCACTGAAGCAAAATGACCATATTCAGACTAGATGCATACAGTACTGTATGGCAATGACATAGATACGAATTGCAAACTAAATAGATAATAATAATATGTAGATAATAATAAGGCATCCATCATCATCCTCCACACACAGCAAAATAAAGATAATCTCCAGCCAGCCACTTCAAAAGTTCTCCCGGTAGAAGCCATCGACCCTCTAGATAGAAGCCATCAACTTTCATGTTGTGCAGATCATTAACCTGTAAAATAAGATGAGCAAGTAAATTAACAACTTTGTTGCAAGAAAATGGATGGACAGCACATTAACAAAACTATAGTAACATAGTCATGGTAAAGTATTCAAGTAAAATGTCGCCGTAATATTTCTAGCCAAGTACTAAGCAATTACTATATATGCAATTGAAGAAGGGTTGGCTGCAACATACCTTAGAAATAAAACAGTTTTCAGACTCTCCAGTGCCAAGTTCCTCTCAGCCAAAGCATCAGCACTAAGCTGATCAGTAGGTGCAAGAAGCAGCTGTGTGTAAGTTTCTAGCATTTTGCACTTAGTTTGTTCATGAGCTGCTTCATGATTAAGCCTAGCTGCTTCAATCCTCTTATCAGCCAAGCTTTGCTGAATTTCAGTCATCTTCTCTCTGTCTTCCCTATTCTTGGTGCTTGCTTCAATGAACTTGTCAAATTTTCCATTCAAATCAGCCAAGGCATCAGATGACTTGTTTTTGCCATTGAGTTCTTTTTTGCTTTCTTATGTCCAATAGGTCGTTTTTCTCCCTCTAATGCCAAATTCACCATTGGAGCTGGACCACCCTTTGCTCCCTTTTTTCCTTTTCCTTCTTCATCTTAGCAATATATGCGGACCACTTCTGGTCACCACGTACTACCTTCCACATATGCAGCAAATGGAAAGGCTTATGATTATTTTGTCCAGACCACATCTCTTGTGCATTGTTAGTCACCTGGTCATCACTCATCCCACTCTGCCACACTCTATTGGCATTCACCCAACAACCGTGAAAATCAGTCAATGGTTTTTAGAACGATCCCAACGTATTTTTAGTTGGTTCCGGTTCCTCTTACGGCTATTTTCTGTGTTCTTGTTGTATTCTTTAGTGACATCTGTCCAATAAACATCTGATTTCTTGTCATTTCCATCTACTGATCCTTTGAATTCCGCAACCAAGCACTGGCCTAAACAACAACAAAAAACATAATGAAAAAAGACAATAGTTAATCATCAAGTGTGCATGGATAAAGCATGCTTTCAGCCTACCAGTCGTATGTCTTCATCGACCGTCCAATTCAAACGGTTGGCTGTTCTAGAAGTCTCTTCAATGTCAATTGTTTCATCTTCTTCTCCATCTATATCATCCACTATGTCAACAGTTTGGTGTGTTTGAGGGGGAGTTCTTGTAGCACTCATGTCATTTGGTAAAACTGAAGCCTGACTCAATCCAACACCAACAAAATGAAAATTTTCATTTCCATTATGATGGTTAGCGAATGGGTTTGACTGCAGAAAATTTGAGAACCCTCCTGGTGGGTATAACCTGCAACCATATGAATTATCATTCAGTGAACATCTACTAAATTCATATACTAACAGGACTGCCAAAATAACAGGGTAACATATCAGCATATAACAGTACTGTTGGCCCTATTTGTCATTACGTGCCAAATGGAGGCTAGTACCCAATTCAACAATGAACAATCACAGACCTATTGCTCTGCCATCACTGTAAATCCAAAGCGGTCTCTACTCCACTCAAGAATTTGGTGACTACATACATCATTATTCATTACTAGTTACTAGGCAAGTAAATAAACTAAAAAATTAATTCAGTGAACAACTAATTAGCCGTCTCCAGTTTACATCATTCAGCACCAAGGTGAACTAACAGGACTGCCAAATAACATCAGCAAAAATATGTAAGTTCAGTCAAATAACATTCAGATTTTATTTACCCTTCAGTAGGAGATGACATTGGCCAGCATACACCATGGGGGGAACCACCTGTACGAGGAACACCAGCAACTTCAGTCACACCGGAAGCTCCAGCTTGAGCGTGGCTTGCAGCACCTCCATCTTGAGCACGGCTTGCAGCACCTCCGGCTTGAGCGCGGCTTGCAGCACCTCCGGCGACTGGAGCTTGAGGCGCCCGGCTTCCAGGAATGCCTTTGCCTCGCCGCGAAGTCCCCTTTGTCAATCGATTCATGATTTGGGGATTCTCTTAGATCACAGTCGGTGGGGAAGGAGATGGAATCGAAGGGGGTTGCAGGAGGATGGGAGGAGAAGGGGAAGAGGCTGGATTTTGAGGAGGCGGCGCCTCTGGCTGGCTCGCAGATACGGCAGACGAAGAAGGAGCGCGCTGGAGAACGCAGCCTGCTGTGCGGGATTTGGGGTTCGCGTGGGGAGCTGGTGAGGACGCCGCGGGAGAGGAGAGCAAGCACGCTGAGACGGCGAGGACGGGAGAGGAGAGAGAGCGAGCCGCGGGGAGGAATCACCAAGGGCGGTGGCTCGCGGGCGCATTTGAGATCCATGGAGTAGACGCTGGCCTCCCCAACGCGAGTCCAGTAGAGTCGTCCGGCCTCGAACGAACGACGACCGACGCCTTATTTAGACGCCGTTTCACGTTTTCTTCTCTCTTCCCTCAATAAATGACCCGCCACATCGCCAGCTTGCCTACGTGGTGTGTAATTAATGTCTATGGACTCTATCGTAGAGTCTGCGACCGTGGAGTGCCCTTATGCAATTACTTTTTTCTGTTTAAGCTAGAAGCTTGTTTGCAGGAAAATTAATAAAATCAAGGGGAGTGAACCCAATCATTCCAATATAATCATCTGATGGCTTCTGATAGATCGAGCTTGGGTTGGAACATGGGCCACAACATTTTAGGGTCACACGTGGCATCACCTTTTAATTTTGACGCAACACGCAAAACACGACACGAATAGAACGTGAGGACATGTGTCATGCCTAAAATCTTGACATGTGGGGTTACATGATATGACTCACAACTTGGACCGTGCTTGCATTTGACTCATGACAAAATTAAAATGGAACATCTAATGGTGCTTGCCTTCTAGTATATGGAATACCTAGTAAACACGATATGAGTAGATATTTGTTAGTTTTGGAAAGAAAACAAATGGTTTTTTACCTACAAGAAAAAATAAATGTTAATAATAAACAAAGATAAGATCTCCTGCCATTGACGGATCCAGCTTTAGAGCATAGGGGTGCATCAAAAAAATATATAAATCGGTAAACCATATTTTAATTCACAAAAAAACCATATTATAATTCAGTACAAAATATTATAATTCGGTAAAATAATATTAAATCTTAATATAAATTGTTCAAATACGATCTAATGTCTCCGTTCCTCTTCTTCATTATTCAACTATTCAACTAAAAATTTTTAAAAAAACGCTAATTAGTAAAACTAGAACAGATCGCCAGCGCTAATATATTTATTTAAATTCAAAACTAATGAACCTAGGAACCTGTAAAGAAAATAATTGAGGAAAATCGCTAATCAGTTTTATACCTTCACGGCTTCACCTAGCAGCCTAGCACGTGATCTTTGATCCGCTGCTTGCTGCGATGCCGATGGCGAATTGGCGATGGCCGATGGCGGCAGTCGTCCGCACGATGGCGATGGCGGCGTCCGCGACCGCGATGCGCGATGGCCATCCAACCCCCGGTCTCCCGCGACCGCGACTCTTGGACTGCTAGTTCGCGTGCGGTGACTTAGTCCTGGGCTGGGCCTATCTTAGTGCCATGCGGGAGAGACTAGGAGTGTCAAGTTTGTAGTCCTGGGCTGGGCCTGATCGCCTGATTGCAAATTTGTGTCGTGCGGCCGTGCGGGAGTGGAGGAGCCTGGCCACGCTGGATGACGGACGACCGAACCTGCTGGCCTGCTATACCAATTATAACATGCATGTATGCAAGACATGCGGGCCACAGGGGGTCGGTGGACCCCCCTGTGGGTCCGCCCCTGCCTGCCAAAACTTCTTTTAGGAATACCACAGGATCAGGTCTCAACAAGCCAATTAGTGGCCGAATAAGATTATAGTATGGTACACAAATTAAAGCCCAAGTTCTACACTTCTAGCAATATAGCTAGTCTGATCTGAGGGCTTCCCCAACATGTCTCGCCGGCATACTGCCCCAGTTGCCATATCATCTTTGTGCGTCCATGTCACACCAACTGGTGGTTTCGCCGAGCGCTGTAGAAGCGCCTACCGCTACCTCTGACTAGATGCTAAAGCAACCAATAGGAGCGAGCCTTTGGCCTCCTACGGTCTTGGCTAGGGAAAGCAAAGCAATGCAGTAAAGTGAAGGGAGAAAAGCTACAAGTTGCATGCATGTGGAACCAGGGGCGAAGCCACGTTGAGTTTGGGCGGTGCACTGGCACCAGGCAGGAAAACATATTTACTACTAGCTTATTTTGACCATATAAATTAGTTGAAAGTCGACATATTTCTATACTGTTGTTAATATTGTGCACCACCATAAATTTTGTACGGAGTAATAGCTTGGCCCCTGTGTGGAACTCAAAATAGAATAGCCTGCACTGTGAAACTGATTGCCTCAGCAACTTTTCCTCACCTACATGGACTACTCCTTTTTAGTGAGGCTGGTTTGCGGTGTTGGTGCTCTAATAAGTCATTATGGATAATTTTGTAAGCAGGTGTGTAGAGACCCAAGGTGGGGCCGATGTTACGAGAGCTTTAGCGAAGACCCCAAGCTCGTCCAGCAGATGACGTCCATTATATCCGGCTTCCAAGGAAAGATCCTTCGAAGGGTCGCCTTGGAGCGCCTTTCGTCGCCGGGCAGCACAACGTCGCCGCATGCGCGAAGCACTACGTTGGCGATGGCGGCACGACCGACGGCATCAACGAGAACAACACGGTGGTGACCTTCCACGAGCTGCTTAGCATCCACATGCCGCCATACTATAACGCCATCATCCGGGGGGTCTCCACTATCATGGTCTCCTTCTCCAGCCTTAATGGGGTCAAGATGCACGCCAACAAGCCTTTTGTCACTGACTTCCTCAAGAAAAAACTTCGGTTCAGGGTTTGTCAATCAATTTATGTTATATTATATTTGTGTTTACTACTTCCAAATAAGTAATCGAACACTTTCCTCTACATGAATATAGCAAAAATACACAATAATGTTCGTACTTACATATTTAATATCTAAAATTAATTGCTGCTTTGATCTACATCCTAGGGTTTTGTTATTTCGGACTATGAAGCGATTGATAGGCTGACGACCCCTAAACATGCGGACTACGTTTTATCTGTCAAGCTGGGGATCCAAGCCGGCATCGACATGGTATGGTTGTATGGTGTAGGGAATTTTTTTCTATATGCCCTTAGCTAAAACATGTATCTATAACTCCTATATAGGAGATCCCCACTAGCTCTCTTTAAGGAGTTCTCAGCCCTGTGATTGGTCCATGACAGTGATAACTGCAGCCTATCAAAGCGGCCTAGCAGCGCGTCCTGGCGCGGCGCCTTCCCCGCGGCGGCCTCTTCGCGTGCCTTTGCACGGATTTCCGTCCCCGACTGTCCTGCTCCTCCCGTGCACCCGGGGAACCCAGGGCCGGGGCCTCTTCGGTTTCCTCCCAAAGGTTCTGCCCGACCCCCCCTTCCGTTCGGTGGTGCGCACCAAGAGGGGGAAAAAACCTCTCGCCGCCTGGTCTTCCCCGACCCCGCCTCCATCCCCCCGTCTCCACTTCCACTACAGATGTGTCCTCGCGTATGCGGACCGTCCCCCTCTACTTCGACTACGCCCATGGGTGCCGCTTCCAGTACCAGTACCATCGCCGCCGAAGTGAGGAGGAGGATGAGGACGAATCCGCGGTGGGGACGACGATGCGTCGTCCGTGCGACGGGTGAAACATGCGGATGGGCGCGGCGTAGGCTTGGACAATGCCGTGGCAGCGGTCGGTGAGGTAGGTCGGCTCATTCTGGGCCACGGGCACCATTGCCTCCAGCCCGTCCTCCTGCGCCGCCTCCTGGTGAACTGGATCCTGCAGGAGGTCAAGGAGATGCAGTCCAACCCCTCGCCCGACTTCATGGCCCTCCCCTCGAGGTCCACCCAACCCAATCGCCGCTTTAATAACGAAATTTGCCTGATCTGATCCGATTTAGGACTTAATCGAATGTCAATTGTTTATTGATTAGATTTTATCATATTGTGATGTTTGGTTTGCTTAGCTTTTTTTCTAGATCTGTTAATTCAATTGGTAATTTGTTTGATTAGCAAAGTAAGACCTTGCCGTTTAGTAGTTGTGCGGATCAAGTGGATTATATGTTTTACATTTCATCTCTCAAGGAACGGAATAATTTTGGCAAGAAGGCTCAATATGCCAATTTTCGATTGACACCGATAAGCTTCACAATACATTCATTTGAGTAGGAGGACATCTTCGAGTGGCAATTTGCTATCCTTGGCCCGAGAGACAACGAGTTTGAAGATGGAATCTATCATGGCGGGATCCAGCTACCCTCAGATTATCCATTCAAGCCACCATCCTTCGTTATACTTACAAGATGTAGTATATGTATTAATTGGCCTCTGTTATCTCACCACCATGTTTGTGAGCCGTTGCTAACTTCACTATGTGCTTCAGCCAAGTGGACGCTTTGAGATTCAAAAGAAGATTTGTTTGAGCATATCCAATTACCACCCCGAGCATTGGCAGCCTTCATGGAGCGGTTGGTAACCTTTATGTCATTTGTTATGACTGCTGAAGTGCTCTTGTCAGGGTTTGCTAAAGGACCCTCTAATAAGCTGAAAAGCACTATTATTCATTGTCCACTCTTATATAGTTTTGTGGGCTATACGAGCATGGTGGAAAATAAATTTCTTTTTCTTTTGGTCTTTGTATTATCGTGAGACAAGTATTTGCCCCCTGTCTGTAAGTTCACATCCTTCCATGATTTTATCTATTGAATAATCCTCCTATGACCCTCCTGTTAGCCAATTATTCTTCTCGCCAATATGGATAAATTTCTTTTGTCAATTTCGATGCCTGTCATTTGTTTGATAGAATGCGTCATAGGAAATTTGTATTGGGGGTTATTTGTATGGAGAGCATATGGAGGCCTACCATGTGTATATACACATCCAATACTAAAACTCATTGCTTTTCAGTTGAGCAGAGTATGTAGGTCTTTTGGAGATTTTTGATAGATCCTGTTTCATGTTGTGTGCTTTTACAGCTCAAACCGATGAGAGCTACAAAAAGAAATATGTCCTGTATTGTGAAATCCCGAGAAATAATCAGGTGTAGAACTCTCAATTATTTTCAGTCAGATGATTATTAGAGGGAAATATTATTTACATTTATCTAATCCTACTTTGTCCAAGCATTACCTATCAGAACTTTTCCGTTTGTACTTATATTTGTCTGTTAGGTATCAACTAATATTACATTTCAGCTAGGAGATCCAATATTTTAGGAACTAGGCTAATTAAACATATGGATACAAGTTGCAGCTGTGGAAATTCAGTTTGAATTCAACTTTTCTTTTGCTTTTCTATGTCTCAGCTGACCTGCATTTGCCCGCTGGGTTTTTCCTTCTTGATTAGATAGAAAATTAGTGATGTAGCATAGTATCTCCGTCTGTTTATTCTACAGATCATGAATACTTATGCATGTGTGTTAGGAACTCTGAGGGCACAAATAAAATTAGTTTTGTCATTTCCCATTATTGTATTATATCTTTAATGCATTCACCAGAGTCGAGGCCTGTAGAACATATCTAAATAATTGACTCTTTTTGCTATTGATAATGAGTGGTTTTTATAATAATAGTTGTGTTTTTATATATATTGCTCTTTGATCAATACAAATATAAACAGCAGTTTATTATCCCGAATCTTTGATCAGTACAAATTTTTGATGTCGGGTATATGCTCTTTCTTTCCATACAAAGATATCATAAAGGTATGATTTCTCATAAATCACCTATTTCATTTACATAAAATTTTATTACTATCTACATCTTACTTCAGTTATTATCCTGTACCTTGCTTCACTTAAAATGGTCATGTATCCTGGTGGTCTACACCTTCCATGATTCATCAATGTCTGGCTGTTGCTTTAGTTTAAGAAACCCATTGCGATTGGAATTAAGATTTTGGGAGTTGTTGTGTAAGGTTTTTATCCTTCACTCTCTGTATTTACTTTTGATAAAAAAAAAAATTTAATGTTTGAATGACTTGGGATAAATGAAATTTCAACATGTTCCTATAAACCCTCCTGTAGGTCTGCGCTTCTAACTTTATATGATTGGGGATATAAGGGTGGATCGATGGTGATGGAGTCACTCACAATATTAGCGCTATCGCTTCCAAACTTACAAGGGCAGGTACATTGTTCCTCTATGTCGCACTCCGACTCTGAATGCTCTAACCTCATTCACTTTGCTGCATTTGAGCTCTAATTACTATAAATAAATATTAAATTCGCAAGCTACAGATCATTCTACTTGGAAGAAATCGGACTCACTAATCATACACTATTGTTGGTGGAGTCAAGCACAAAGGCTTTAGTTTAAGAAACCCATTGCAGTTGGAATTAAGATTTTAGGTGTTGTTGTGTAAGGTTTTTAATCCTTCACTCTCTGTATTTACTTTTTGATAAATATTTATTTATGCTTGAATAACTTGGGATAAATGTCATTTCAACATGTTCCCGCAAAACCCTCTGAGGGCTGTGCTTCTAACTTTATATGATGGGGGATATAAGGGTGACAACGTCAATATATCAAGGATGTTCTCATGAGCCAGTTCAGCAGGTTCAAGGCAACGCGTCAAAAGGGAGGCGCCTCATGACAAAGAATGTTTCTCGTGATATATATACACATATAGTAGTAGTTCCATTTCATCAGTACACATTCGTGAAAAAGAAGAAGAAATGATGAGAGATATATATGTATATGCCTTATTATGTCATCAATGATGACAAATGTAAATACATTATTTGTGTACTATTGAGAAACTTGAGGGAAAATAATCGCAAGCAGATATTGCAAGTCAATACCTTCGCACTTTGGTCTTAAAAAATAGCTGTGTAGGCTCAATACACTGTTATTTCAATTATCTGTAATAAGGTCATTTATCCCTATCATGCAGACATGATATCATGAAAATTTTCCTTTATGATCATTGCATTTTTCTTAATTCCCGCTAAAGAACGCGGGTGGGATTCCCTAGTATCTCTTATGCGTGCCACCTAAAAAAATCAAATCCTATCAATGTCATTATCCATAAAATTTAATCTGTAGCTTCACGCCATTATCGATCGACCACATTCCAATAATTTTGGCTAATAAACATAAAAAGGATCAATTCACCCATCTTCTTAGTTGAAGGTGAACACAAATTTAGTTCCTCCTATCCCTTCTATGCCACCAAATTTTATTGTGAGGAGTAATCAATTGGTGAATTTAATTTCCATGTTTAAAAAAAGGGATTAATTATCTGCGGATTATAATTTCCACAACCCACTGAGCACATGATGCAAATAAATTTTTATAAGATCAACCACGGAACTTAATTTGTAATGATCTATGATCTATCTATTCACTTGTAGTTGGTACCAATGTTTAATGTAACAATTAGGATTTAGGTTTATGTCAATGGCATGTATATATAATAAAGCCGGTGTACACGCAAGTACTCTTACAGTCCAGCGTGAATGCATATATGCATATATTCTGCACAATTTTATATATACATACATTGTGCAGGTCATGATCCCGTATACGTACACGGAATTCATCGACGACCTCACGTTGCTGGTGCAGAACGGCACCATCCTGATGAGCCGGATCGACGACGCCGTCCGTCGCATCCTTCGTGTCAAGTTCACCATGGGCCTCTTCGAGAACCCCTACGCCGACACCAGCCTCGTTGGCGAGCTCGGCAAGCAGGAGCACCGCGACCTGGCGCGCGAGGCCGTGCGCAAGTCCCTCGTCCTCCTCAAGAACGGCAAGCCCGGAGACAAGCCGCTGCTTCCGCTGCCCAAGAAGGTCTCCTATGGCAGAAGCGTCCTGGTCGCCGGCAGCCACGCCGATGACCTCGGCAGCCAGTGCGGCGGCTGGACCATCACCTGGCAGGGCCAAACGGGGAACAACCTCACCACCGGGACCACCATCCTCGACGGCATCAAGCGCACCGTTGTCCCTGGCACGGACGTCGTCTACCTGAGAACCCCGACGTGGCCTTCCTCCAGCAGAACAAGGCCCGGTTCGACTACGCCATCGTCATCGTCGGCGAGCCTCCCTACGCCGAGACGTTCGGCGACAACCTGAATCTGACCATCCCTTGCGCCCGGGCCGGATGTTATCCGGAAGGTGTGTGGCAACATCAGGTGCGTCGTGGTGCTCATCTCCGGCCGGCCGCTGCTGGTGGAGCCGTTCATCGACGGCATGGAAGCGCTCGTGGCGGCGTGGTTACCGGGGACAGAGGGGCAGGGCGTCAGCGACGTGCTGTTCGGCGACTACGGGTTCACGGGAAAGCTGTCGAGGACGTGGTTCCGGTCGGTGGATCAGTTGCCCATGAACGTCGGTGATGCGCACTACGATCCATTGTTCCTGTTTGGGTTTGGCCTCGAGACACAGCCGTCCACATAGAGGCTATAACTGCATGGTTCAAATTTGAGCTAAATTCTTAGTCGTCCCCCTGAATTATCAAAAGAGAGAGACTCAGTTTCCAGAATGTCATTTGCAACAATTTATACTCTGAGCTTACTTAGCTTGACCCATGTGAGTAGTACACAATTAAATTAATAATTAAGAGACTCGAACATATCCGATGGTCTCGATCTCTTCGGCGACATGATTGTGTTCTTATAATCGATTCTTGCTCATTTGAGACTAATAGAGATTGCATGCCCCTTCTTAAGCTTCTCTGTTTAGAGGGAAGTGGTTAGCTAAGGATAGGCTTATTTTGTATTTGAACCATGCTTCTACCCACTTTTATTTTGGAGATTTGGCCAAATTCACCCAAGTCAAAATGATGATTATTGAGGAATAAAATCGCCCATATATCTAGTGGCTGCAGAGCATTGCAGTACACGTACATGATGTCGACATTCTTCTCTTCTTCTTTTTTTCCTTCCTGTGAAGGTTCCAAAAGCGCTTACAACATACAGTTTGAGAGGTGCTTCAGCAAGCTAAAAATTATGCCTATTTGGAGAGCACAGGCTGAGCCAAAATGTCACTTCTTTGCTTGGACCCTGCTTCATATTAAGAGACTCGCCGCTAACAACTTTTTTTGAGGTAATAAGATACTCGCCGCTAATAAGATACTCGCCGACAGGGTGATTAGAGATCCATCGATCTTGCCAGATTCTAGTGTTGTGTCCATTACCAATACATCTCATGAGACCCTGCTGTAGAGTTGGTGCAGTGGTGATCTCGGTGATGGCTGGGCGGAGGTGGTGTTTTCTCCGAGCGGTTTCAGTGAGTCCTGGGAAGTGGATCTAGTGGAGTGTGAGTCGGTGGGTGAGGCGAGGCCCCCACACAGTAGCCAGGATCAGTGGTTTTCGATGGTGCCGTGACGGGATGGTTCCGCCGATGCATCGCTGGAGCAGGGGATCGACTTCATCATGCGCGGTGCGGCTTGGGGGCGATGGTCCCGTGGTGGAGGAGTGATGGTAGCCGCCGGGCCTGCAGCGGGCTGCGCGCACAGTCGTTGGAAACGACGGCGCGGTTTCGACGACCTGCTTTCAACTCCTCTCCCAGGTGGTGGTGGTGTAGTTTGTGTTGGGTGTGTTGTGTTGATGTCCCAATCCGACCAGTCGTTGTGGATGGAGGCTCGTGTTGATGACCCAATCCAACCGAGCGGAGCTTCATGTTATTTTTCTCCCATCCGAAAGTGGTGTTGTTGTAACAAGTGGTAGGGAGGGATCTCTCCCCTAAGTTGAGTTGTGGGCGCCACCGTGGCGCGAGTTGAGTTGAGTTGGTACCTAGGTGTGCAGGTGGAGTAGGGTACCCTCCACAATTGTATGGTTTTTCCGCCCGGTTTCCAATCAAAAACCGGGCCGGCACTTGCCTTTTCATTTATTCGTCTAATAGAAATCGCGCAAAGCTTTTGCCGCCCTTTCTAAAAACCCCCGCCGTAGTGTGGGGATCGATATTTAGGACGATTAAGGATGAGCTCCCCGCCCAACATCTACAAGCTAAGAGCCCGCCGGCCAACGCAAAGAGCTCGCTATCCTCCAAAGAGCTCCGCTGGTGGACGAGCTCGCCGCCGCGACCGACGCCAAGCATCAGCCTCGCAAACCACGGACACATCCCCGCCCCGAGCGAAGCACCCCGAGTGAGCTCATCCGCATGACGACGACCTCACAATGGAGGACCTCTTCCCCTTCCTCGCCCGAGCTCGAGCCCACGGATTCCGCGACGGGCGGAAGAGCTCACCTGCCTTCCGCGCAAGCCAACAAGTACGGAGTTGGCCAACTCCGCCTCGACTGGGGCACCGTGAGCCACGTAGTGCTATAGCTACAAAGAGGGCGCCATTTCCATCACGCCCATACCCCATCGATTCCAACAAAGACGCCACGCCTTCCCTGGGCACGGGCGATATGCGCCGGCCCCATCCACGGTATGGCCGTGCCCATGACGACGGGATTGGTTCCTACCACGATTAAGGACTACACGACGCACCGTCGCTCTCAAACTCCGACACTGCGTGTACATCGGGCGGCCAATTTCAACGCCCAAGCCTCCAAAGAGCTCGAAGTTAACTCATGCCCGGCCAAAGAGCTCGACCGAGAGCTCCCTTGACCGCATTACCTCGCCACATCCAACGACTCGCCGCAATCTCCCACGATGCATGCGGAGCGCATCTCTCGCGTCGGCAAAGCATGGCCGCCCCTCCCATACCGAAGAGATGGTCGCCAACTACGATAGAAGACAGAGTGACACTTGACCATCACCTGCACTGGATTCCTCACAGACGACGACGAATCGGCCCGACGTCCAAAGCCATCGAGCGCCGAGGAGAGCTCCCGCCAATCAACAAGCTCGCCGAAGAGCTCCTTCACCTACCCGCCGCTCCATGGCTCCTTGCTCTACCCACTCTCGCCTCAACTCGGGGAGAGCTCATATGTCCCCCCCCCTTGCCACTATAAAAGGAGGGGCAGGGCTCTCACCGGGGGCGAACAACAAAAAAAAAAAGAAAGAACAACACGCCCAAGCTTCCACCCGAAAAACACCCTCATATTGGCACTAGCCTCAATCACGTAGACTGGGAGCCCGCTCCCTTCTCTCGATCCGCTTGTACGCACCCGGTATGAGCGTTTGAGCTCGGATAGTGATCACACCGGACTAGGGAGCCCGATCTTGCCCCGAACCAGTATAAACATTGTGTCATTGTCTCCGCAGCTAGCCATTCGGAGAACGCACTAGCTAGTTGATTCACGATTCTCCGTGGTCTCCCGCGACACCGACCACGGCCAGCTGGCGGGAAGTAGGGGGCGGCGCTTAGTGCGACGATCTTCCACTCGATGGCTTCCTCCTCGCCGCCGCCGAGCGCCGCGGCTACGCGCCGCGCCCGACTTCACCGACGCCGCCCGAGGCCCCCTCGTGGGGGGCTGTCTTCACCCGCCGACGCGCGCGCGGAAGACGCCCCCGCTCCTTTGCCGCGCCGCCGACGCCCGCGCCGCACAGGCGAGGGTCCTCCGAACTCGCCAAATCGCCGCACGGGCGCGACCGCCTCTGCCTTGATCATGCGACTCCTCTCAACATCTTGGACGCGAGCTACGCAGCCCTCTTCCGTGATGTCACCTCCATCGCCATGGCCCTCCCTCCAGCCACGGTGGAGACGCGTCAGCCGTCTGTGGACGAGTTCACGGCGGCGCACGCCAAGATGTACCCCGACGGCCAGCCGGGGCTCCCACTTCCGGCGATGAGCCCCGCCGACGCGCAGACTGGGAGGATCGAGCTCTCGTCGACGGATAAGCCTCGCGAACCGCGACCCCACACGCTGCCAGTTACATGTGTGCGACACCCCCGAGGAGCGCTTTATAGCCACCCTCCGGCGGGCTCGATCATATGCCCTGGTCTCCGCCGCGCCGCGCCACGACCCGCCCGCCGGACAAGTGCCAAGGCCCGGGCTGAAGAGCTCGAGGGAGCTCGAGCGCGCGCGGCCAGAGCCGCGTTCTCCGCCAAAGAAGGAGGACGCGGGTACACGACGCACAGCTCGGCTCGATGTCCGCGGACCGCATCAACCGCGACAACGGCCGAGCAGCTCCCGCCGGTGTTCGGAAGAGCTTCCTGCACCCGCGGCGGCCGCCGCTGCTCTCGCTCGAGTGCCCGGTCCCCGACGGACTGCACGCCGGACCCACGAGCAAGTCGAAAGCTCGCGGGCGAGGCGGCAGCGTAACAGCGGGCGAGCCCGTCCCATCGACGGCTCCAGAAGAGCACGAGGCCTCCTCCCATCTCGAGGTTCACGCTGGCCGACGGATCTGGGTGAGAACCGTGATGCACGCCGACACCATCAACGCCCGACTAAAGCATGAGAGCCCGCGCGACAAGAACACCCCCGTGAGACGGGCGAAAAGGTACTACCGCTGACGACGGCTTAAAAACGCCCCCTCGCCAGACAAGAACGCGGCGGGCACACGACGAGGGAGGACAAGAGCCGCAGCCCGACGCCCCGCGTAAAGGTCGCGGAGCCCCTCGCCGGCGAGACCGTCGCCGCTCGAGCTCGAGCTCGAGGCGCCCCCAAGGCGCTCGGTTCGCGCATCCATGAGGCCCCGCCCTTCGCGCCCGAGCCCGACCCGGTGCGTGGCGCCAATGGGGAGACCGATCCGCCACGTGGGTCGAGGACTATCGCCCGATGCCGTGGCGCGCCGACAGCCGACTTCATCATTCGTAACCTCCGCTCTCTATCTTGCGTGACTCGGGGCCGTCTTGGCTCGAGCACCCACCGCAGGGCACCATCCGCGACCGGGAGGACTTGGCGCGACGCCTTCGCTGGCAACTTCCAGGCACCACGCCAGCCAAGCACCGATTGGACTTGCGCGGTGCAAGCGTAAAAGGGGAAAGCCCGCCGACTACATCGCGCTCCAAGCTCGCAACAACCTCTCCGAGGCTTCCGACCGAGATCATCACCCGCTACCACCTTCGCATCGCCTCCGTAGAACCTCCATCCGCAAGCTCGGTGTCAAGAAGCCCAAGTCCGTGAAGGAACTCCTCGACCTCGCCACCGTGCATGCCGAGGGTGATGACGCCGCCTCCGCCGTCACACGCGCAGGGCAAGCCAAGGACGATGACGAGGCTGCGGACGGATCCGGCCCCCGCTCCCGCAGAAGAAGAACAAGAGGAACAAGCGCCCCCGCGACGATGACGACGACGAGGAGTTCATCGCCGCCACGGGGATAAGCGTCACGACACCTCCCAAGGAGCGAAGGGTTTTCGCCAACAAGGAACACTTCGACAAGATGCTCGAGGCCCCCGCCCGCATCACGAAAGGTCCCGCGGGCACAAGATGAAGGACCCGCTTCGCCCCTAGGAAGCACATGATGGGCACGCTTGAAGGGCGGCGGCAAGGGCGACCGGCCGTAGCCCGGCAAAGAGAGCTCGAGGACGGCGACGGCGACGACGTTTACATCGAGGACGGCGCCGCCAACGTCGCCTTCGCGGGCTCCGGCCACGAGTCCAAGCGCCGACGAAGCTCACGCGCCGCGAGGTCCTCTTCATCGAGCCCCGCCGCCCACCTACCTCAAGTGGTCGAGCTCGCGATCACCTTCGACAAGACGTGATCACCCCGGCGATGTCCCGTGCACCTGACGGCACCGCCGTCGTCGAACCCCATCATCGGCACCAAACGCCGGCAAGGTGCTAATGGACGGGGTAGCGGCCTCAACTCCTCCTCACGCTCACGCTTCAAGCCCTTGGCATCACCAAAGCACGCTCCGACCGCCAGACCTAATCCACGGCGTGGTGCGAAAGCATGATGATCCCACTGGCGGATCGACCCCCCGTCACCTTCTAAGGCACCCCTGATAACTTCCCCGCAAGGAGGTCCTCACGTCAAGTGCTCCCCTTCAGAACGCCACACCGCGCTCCCCGACGGCCGTGCTATCGGCGGTTCATGGCCGCTCCCAATTACACCTACCTTAAGCTCAAGATACCGGGCCTAAAGGGGGTCATCACCGCCGACTCCACCTTCGCAGCACGCCGGGCCGCGAGGTCGCCGCCGCCCAAGACGCCGACGCCGCTAGCCGAGATCGAGCGACGCCGCCAAGATGGTCTGCTCGGCCAACGCGAGGATGCCCCCGAGCTCAAGAAGGTCAGCAGCGAAGCGCCGCACGAGGAGCTCAAGCAGTCTTCGAGGGCCGAGCTCATCCAATGAACTCGATAGGCGGCGGGCACGCCCGAGCCCGAGGGAGAAGGACGCCAAGGAGATAAAGGTCGATATGAGGGCGCGGCCCTCTCGCGTAGGGTCCGGGCTCACCCCTAACAGGAAAGCCGAGCTCGTCGACTTCCTCGCCGCGAACCTCGATGTGTTTGCATGGAGAGCCTCGGACATGCCCGCATACCGAGGAAGTCGCCGAGCACTCCTTGAATATTAAACCCGGCTCTCGGCGGTGAGGCGAGGCTCCGAGCCGGACGACGACGACGCCAAGCGATCGCCCGAGGAGATAGACAAGCTCTTGGCCGCTGTGTTTATCAAGGAGGTGTATCATCCCGAGTGGATAGCCAACCCCCGTTTCTAGTCAAGAAGAAGAATGGGAAATGGAGAATGTAAGGATTGATTACACGGTCTCAACAAGGCATGCCCAAAGGATCCGTTTCCTTGCCGCCAAGATCGACCAAATTGTTGACTCCACCTCCGGGTGCGAGACGCCTGCTTTCTTGACGCCTACCCGGCTACCACCGATAGCGATGAACGAGCTCACTTCAGCTCGCCACCTCCTTCATCACTCCGCTTGGTGCATTCCGCTACGTAACGATGCCCTTCTCGTTTGAAGAATGCCGTGCCACCTTCCCAGGTGTATGCGCAGAGTTTTCAAAGAGCTCCACGGAAAGCTCGTGGAAGCGCACGCCGATGACATCGTTGTCAAGACGAAACGCCGAAAGATCTCATCCCGATTCGAAAAGGTCTTCGCCAAGCTCCGAGAGTTCGCGCCAAGCTTAACCCCCCGAAAAATGCGCCTTTGGGGTCCCGCAGGGAAGTCGGCGGCTTCATCGCTCCGAGCGGCATCGGAGGCCAACTCCTCGAGAAGATCGCCGCCATCACGAACATGGGGCCGATCAAAACGCCAAATGCGCACGGCCACTCACGGGTCGTCTCGCGGGCGCTAAGTCGCTTCATAGCCCGACTCGGGAACTGAGCTCCCGCTTTACAAGTTGCTGAAGAAGATCGCGCTTCTCCCGACCTTACACGAGGCTCAAAGAAGCTCGACTCGACAAACAGCTCCCTCCGCCAACCCGCCCGTGCTCGCCGCCCTCGAATCCACGAGCCCCTCCACGCCTCGCCCACCTCAAAGGTGGTGAGCACCGCGCCGTCGTCCGAAGAGAGGAGGAGGGGCACTCAAGGTGCAGCGCCCGGTCTATTTCATCGCTGAGGGTCCTCACCGACGCCCGACTTCGCTTACGCAGCCTCGAAAAAGCCTGCGCTCACGCAAGAAAGTTAACCACCCGGCAAGAAGCTCAGACACTACTCGACCCCACCCGGTCACCGTCATCTCCAAGTATCCTCTTGAGAGGTCATCCGCAGCCCCGAGGTTACGGGCCGCATGGCCAAATGGGCGATCGAGCCTCATGGGAGCCGAGATTGTCTATGTGCCTAGGGACGCCGGCCAAGTCACAAGCCTCGACGGACTTCGGCCGCAGAACGGACCGAGACCGAGCAGCCGCCCAGGCCGGACGACATCGAGTACTGGTCCCGCACTCGACAGATCGCTGAAGAAGCACGGAGCCGGCCGGGCCTCGCTTTCACTTCTCCTAAAAAGGTGCGAATGAAGTATTCCATACGCCCGCACTTCCCCGAACAACAACGGGCCGAGTACGAGGCGCCGGTGAACGGGCCCGCATCGCGAGCGCTCGCATCCGCACCTCGAGGTCGTGGGGGACCCGAGCTCGCCAAGAACTGTGTCATGAAAGAGGTCGACCGCTGTTAACCCAAAGATGGTCGCGATACCATCGTAAGGTCCCGCGAGCCGAGGAGCACTTCCACGGTTGAAGTCAACCACGCCCACCGCAACCTCAACAACGACGCCGACTCGCCAAACTCGCATCGACCGCCCCGCCGGCTCCCGAGTCTTCATGCACGAGCAACGCAAGCCTTCGATACGCTCAAAGAGGAGTCCGCCTCGGAGGGCGTGAGCTCAAGCCCCCAGACGACCCCGCGGGACATCAATGTCCTCGAAAGGTCGAGCTCTCCCCGACCGAGGCCCGCTCAGCCGCAGCCGGGCGATCCGGGGCCGCCCCGGGCCGGCTCGGAGGCCGAGACGAGTCCGCCGTCCCAAAGCCGGACCGGGCACATCCCGCTGCTACGATGGCTAAAGGAAGGTGTCCCCCCGGGCGGGAGGAGTCACGACGACCAGCCCCGGCGCTGGCCAAGGCCTTCGCCCTCGGGAGAAGAGCTCACCGGGCGCGGGGCGAAGCGGCATCCTTCGCCACAAGGCCACCATCGAACAGGTGGAGAGCTCGTCAAAGAAATCCACGCAGCGAGTGTGGCCACCACGCAGCACCACGAGCTCGCCGGGAAAGCTCGCCGTGGCTTCATCGCCCGCCGTCGCCGATGCCACACAGTCGTCCGGCGCCGCGGGGCTGCTTCGCGCCAGCGCACGCATCTCCGCGCCCAATCCCTCCGCACGATCCCGCTCACCGGCCGCTTGTCGCTGGGGCCTCGATATGGTGGGACCGCCTCCAGGACTACCGGAGGGTACACGCACCTCCTCGCCGCCATCGACAAGTTCTCCAAATGGATCGAGGTCATGCCCATCGCACGGTGCCGAAGCTGAGGAGACCGCCGTTTCACCCGCATCATCCACCGCTTTGGGGTCCCGAACTCGATCATCACCGACAATGGCACCAACTTCGTGGGGAGGTCTCGCCGACCGGGTGCAATGATCGCGCATCCGCCGGCCGACGGGCCGCCTGGCCGGCCATCCCCGCACCAATGGATAGAGAGCGCTTAATCCGGATGATCTTGCATGGTGAAGTCCCCCCGATCTTCAGGAGGCTTAAGAATTGTGCTCGCCGATGGCTCACCAGCTTCCCGCGGTGGTATGCGAGTCTCCGCACCACCGGCCAGGCCACCTGGACGGACCCGCTCTTCCTCCCTCGGTCCGGGCGGTCCTCCCCACCGAGCTCGACACGGCCACCCCGAGCTCGAGCCGACGTTCACAACAACAACCTGCCGTCAAGACGCCGCCGACCAGCCTGACGAGGCCCGCGACATCGCGCTCATCCACTCCGCCCAAACACCGCAATCCGCGCGACGCTATCACGAGCGACACGCCAAGGGACGGGCCTTCGCCGTCGCCGACCACGCCCTACGACGAGTCCAGAGCTCGAAGGACAAGCACAAGCCTCCGGCCCATGGAGGGTCCCTTCACCATCGACCAAGTGTTGAAGCCGGCACATACAAGCTCAAGGACCACCAGTGGACGAGTCCCTCACCAACGCATGGAACATCGAACGCCCACGCCGCTTTACCCCTAAGATGTACTTTGAAATCTTACAACCGCAATAGCTCAACAACACACCAAGTCGATGCAAAACCCCGCGGCAAGCATCTCGACCCGCATCCTAAGCTCAACCGAAACCAAGCAACGACAGGCCCTTGCCCGGCAAAGGCCCGCGCCCTTGCTCGGGGGCTACAAGGAATGGGGGGCACACCCCACCGCTTTTTACACACCGCTGGCAAAGTTCACGAGCCCAGAGCTCAAAGAACGAGCTCTTACTCAAGAACTCACGCCTCCCCTTTCGACCCAAACGATGTTTCGAAACGACTAAGTCCCGAGCTCAACGAACTTAGAGCATGGCGCGATCGTCACCAACCTCCCGCGCCCCGCGGCCGGCGAAACGGCCCGCCCATCCCGCTTCTCGAGGTCACGAGCTCACAAAAGTCAAAGTAGAAATTGAATGCGGCAAGAGGGAAAGACGCTTTCTCATTAACACATTTCTAAGTTTTTACCAAGCGCCGACCACGAGGAACCAGAAACTTATTGCGACTCAAAAACTCCAACGCCTCGAACTCCTCCTATGCGTGGGGAACCCGGGTCCAGCGGCCTAGGACGTGGACGCCCTCATGCCACCTCCTCAAGAAGCTCCCACGGCTGCCCCATCCCAACCGGCTCGGGCTCGAAGACTTCAAGCTCCTCGGCAGCAAGCTTGAAGAGCTCTGGCAGAAGCCCGCGTGGCGGCCTCGGGCGGCCGCAGCCTTCCGCCGTGGTGTCGGCCGGCCGACACCGGCGCCCACCCCGCTTTTCACGACGCCAACATCGAAAACGAGGGTACGCGCGTGAAGATGACGCCGATCGCCTAGGACCACCCGGCGGGGCGCCCTCCCGCCACCTTGCGCTGGAGGGCCGACACCCGCACGAGCGGTCCGCCGCTCCACGCGCCAAGGACATCGCAGACGCCTTCCACCATCGACGCGAGGCTCCGCGAGCCCACAGCCCGAGTCCTCCTCCCTTCACGGCCTTGGCCGCGCGACCTCGGAGGGCCTCGAGCTCTTCCCGCGCCGACAAGGTCACTAGTGCGCCGCTTCAAGTCCGCCTCCTTCCCCGCGGCCACGAAGCTGCGTGTCCTCCGCAAGGAGGACTCGGGCGGCAGCCAACTCCCCGGCCTTGTCATCGACGCCCCGGGCCGCTCGCCGACTTTCTTTCTCCCCGCAAGACAAGAGGATGGCTCAAAAGACGAGTCTCCACGGCTCAAAACCAAGTCGAAGGCCGCCCCCGCTTTACTCCACGCCTGGAGTAGCTCCCCTGCCGTTGCGGGTTATCATTCTCGGCGCGGGCCGGTCCCTCTCCGCGATGGTCGCATGGCAACAAGACCACATTTCGGGCGGCCTCGCGGTCATACACCGAGGTCCCGCCGGGCGAGGACAATCAGCCCCCAAACACCGAGAAGACGTAAAGGCAACATTGGGATGAGAACACTCACCGCTTTCCGACGTCGCTACCGACGAAGACACTCGGGCGGTCCTCCGTCTTCTTCTTGTAAAGGGACCCCGCCTCTGGCCGCGAACGCCGAGCTTTTTGTCTCGAGCAAAGCGGCGGAGAGTGTCGAGCTCCCTTGCATCTTCTCGCGCCAGCCTTGGGCGCGATCGCTCCTCCTCACTCACCGGCCGCCCCAGCGGCTTTCGCGCCCTTTGCGCCGCCTGAAGCTCGCCCTCCGCTGCCGCGATCGGACTCGATGACGCCCTCCGCTCGACGCCGAGGAACCGGTGTTGGAGCCGGGTCGCACCACCGAGTTCTTCGCCGCCCAATTGCCAGCCCGCCAGCCTCCCCGATGGCCGCCGCCCTTCCAAAGCCGGGGGCGCCCGGTTATACTCTCGACGGAGTCCCGCACACCCCGAAAAGCGCAAACGCTGAGCGACTCGGGAGACAGTGGAAAGGCGCCCGCGCGGCGGCGTTTCAAACTCGCTACGAAAGGAGTTAACGCGACACCGATCCTCGGAGGGCGTAGGTCACCGCGCGCCATCGGGGCATGCGGGCGGCGGAGGGACGACGCCCACACCGCCGGTGGGCGCTTGTCGCGCGACAACGCACGAACATCGGGACGCCGGCCCACCATGACCTTCCGCATGCGGGAAGGGGTACCCGAGGGACCACCGCCTCCTAAGGCCGCCTCCGACGGGGCCCTCGCCTTCGCCCGCGTGGACCCCGCCGCCCCTCCGCCATCCCTTCATCATCGAGACGCCGAGGATGAGAGGCCCCACGGCGGCTTCCCTCGCCCGAGGACGGATCTCGGCTCGCCGCCCCTCCTCGGTGAGCCCTCCGACGGCCGGGCCCTCCCAGAACCACCGCCCCCATCTCCGCCGCCACCAAGGAGCTCACAGAGGTTTGGACGCCGTGACGCCCCGAGGACGCCGGTTGAGGGCCCCTCAATCGAGCCCAAAATCGCCTTCAGCTCGCTCACGGGACGGCACGCCGATGACGGCCCGGGGCAGTAAGCTCCCCGTGGGAGCGAGGCGGTCGGTCGATAGCGCCCCCTCGAACGGGCACAACGCCATCATCGGCTGAAACCGGCCGCCGAAGCCGCCGCCGCCGCCCCCACCGGCCGCCGCTTGCCCCGCGGGCACTTGAGCTCGCCGCCACGCCACCGAGCTCGCCAACGAAGAGCCGGTCCGCCGACGGGCTCATCGCCAGCGGGCGCCCATGGTGCTCGGGCCGCCGCGCCCCGAGCCCGCGCCGGCCAAACCCGATTTGTCCCTCGCAACGCCGAGCTCATCACCCCCCCGGCTCATCGACGCTGAGCCGGAGCCCGCCGCCACCGGAAGCTCATCGCCGGGCCGGGCGCCATGGTGCCGGCCTCGCCTCCGGAAGCCGCACCGCTGAACTCGACACGCCGATCCGCGGGCGCTCCGGGTACGCCGGCCGCCGCCCCCGCAACGGCCAACAGTCAGAACACTCATGCCGGTGACGAGGTCCGGAGGTCGCCACGCCCACGCAGACTCACCGAAGGGTCGCCTTCCTCTCTTCTTCGACCCCGCGCCCCCCGGAGTCTTGACCTGGCCCCGCCCTCGAAGCGACCGACCCGCGCCGTGGGCCCGCACCGGGCCTGGCCGAGGCCGCGGGGCGGCTCCGCACGACGAGGCGGCGCCACGGGGGCGCCAGCCCACGGACCGGATGAGGTCCCAACCTCCTGGCCGTGAGCCCGATGATGACGGGCCCTTCAGCACGACGACGGGCCCGCCTCCTCCTCGGCCACGCTCACCGCCGCCGACGACGATCCCGCCTCGGCCGAGCAGAACCCGCTGAATGGCGGCAGTGGAAAGGGAGGCCGAGAGCCGAATGGCCGCACTTTCGCCAACCCGAGAAGCTCGAACCCATCAAAGAAGCTCGTGGGGAGTCAACCACGTAAAAACACAGGTCAGGGCCGAACGAGAAACTCTTACCAACGCGGATGTCTCTCCGGTTTGGCAGATCGCTGGGGCACCCGCGACCCTCGCCCCGCCTTGGTCACCACCTCATCCGAACTCGACCGGTCGACGGTGAGACCGGGGCGTCATGCCCCCAGGAACGGGGCCTTGCCCTCCACCATCTCCCACATGCGAGAGTCCACGCCGGGAGGGGCACCACCGCCCTCGGGCCGAGCCGCGACGATGTGATTCACCGCCAACCCGCATCCCGGGCAGCCTTGATCTTGCTCACGGCCGCCCACCTCCGCCATAGAGCTCAGAGGCGGCGCTTCCCGCCACACCGAGTTCCCTTCGCAAAGGTACGGCGGTGTGGGCCGCAGCAGGATGGGACGGTCGTCTTCTCGTAGAACCACTCCGCCCCTCCACCCAGATTGGCGGTCGGAAAGTCACCCTCCGGGAAGGTCTCGCTGACCTTCCCGCAGGGCCGCATCAAGACGCACGCTGGGTTGATCGGTCCGCCGCCTGGGCAGCGGCTGAATCTTGGCGAAGACGAGTGCTTGAAAAGCTCCCGCCTGGGAGGGATTCCCAGCAACCGCACAAATTGCGAACGCCGAAAAGAGCAGCACTCATGTCCGTCTGCCGTTGAGCTCGACGCCCCGCACGGTGAGATAATGCGACGAAGAAATCATCCGCCGGCATACCCAGCCCCGCGCTCATGGAAAGCGACCGAACGACACCACGCACTCCATCCGGGCGGTCGGGAACCGCGTGGGACGCCGGCGGATGATCCACTCCATCACGCCCGTCCGCGGAACGGAGCCCCGCCGACATTGCAAAGACCTCTCGATCAGCGCCTCTTTACCGCCGACGGCCGCCACGACCCCATCTCGGCCCTCGGCTCTAGACCACCGGTGTGGGAGGGAGGATGGGAGGCCGGATCCGCTGAGAGGCGACGGTAAGCAACCTCTTGGCAAGAAAAAAGCGTGAGGCGAGAGACGGAAGGAGAGTCCGCTCCCCGATCCCCACTCGCTTATAGGAGCCCTGCCCGGCGGAGGCGCCGAGGGAGAAGCCACGAGGGGACCCACTTCGCCACGACCATCCCCGCGACCACCTTCGCGGGATTGCCGCTGCGGATGACACCGGCGGACCGAACCGCCGCGGCATCTAAGGCGGTAACCAATGTGCCGACGGTAAAAGCTCCAACGGTAAGATCCCAACGGCTCTTTTACACAACGGGCGTATGTCGGGAGCTCGACGCAACGGTCGGAATGCCAAGCACGGAGTTCTGGCACGAGCTCGCCGCCTCGGGTTCCAAGATCAAGCTCGACTTGAGAGCTCCTTGCGCCGCCCCAAAGCAAGAAGAGCCGGGAGCACTTCACACAGAGCAACCTCGAGCACCTCACAGAGCGACCGACCGACCGCACCTGAACACCCCGGAAGGGCTCGGGGCTCTCCGCCTCCGTCCGGAAATCCAAGGCTACAAACGACCCGAGCCGGTATCTTCGAGGAGGAGCCGCCTCCTCCGGCAACCCCAGGGGCCTCGGCGTCGCGAAGTCGGGCCCTCATTCCGAGGTCGATCCACCGCCCGATCGCACGAACGAAGTTGGGGCAAACTCGGCCTCACCCGGGCCATCCGACACGGCAACCCACCGAGCTGTCTTGGGCCGGGCCGAGGTCGGGACAGTTCGAGCCCACCATCTTCACACCGCGAAAGGCAACGGGTCGATGAGCCCACGACAAACTCCGGGAAGCCCCCGCAGAGCCCACGCCCCTCGCGAAGCCTCGGGGTTACACTCGCCGCGCGCCGCACCCACGTCCAAGACATTTCCCGCCGAGAACCCACACAACAAGAGCTAACAGGTAAACAAAGATCCGGGAGAGACTCCCCTTCTCTCCCAAATGCCGGGGCTACCGTGGGGGATCGATATTTAGGACGATTAATGATGAGCCCCCGCTCAACATCTACAAGCTAAGAGCCCGCCGGCCAACGCAAAGAGCTCGCTATCCTCCAAAGAGCGCTGCGTGGACGAGCCCCGCCGCCGCACCGACGCCAAGACGAGCCTCGGAACCACGGACACATCCTCGCCCCGAGCGAGCTCACCCCGAGTGAGCTCCTCATCCGCATGACGACGACCTCTCACGTGAGGACCCTTCCCCGCCCGCCCGAGCTCGAAGCTCCACGGATTCTCGCTGACGGCGAAGAGCTCACCTTGTCTTCCACGCCGGCCAACAAGTACGGAGCTTGGCCAACCGCCCTCGACAAGTACCGTAGCCACGCAGTGCTACAGCCTACGCAGGGCGTCATTTCCATCACGCCCATACCCCATCGATTCCAACAAAGACGCTTACGCTTCCTCGGGCACGGCGTATGCGCCGGCCCCATCCACACGGTATGGCCGCGCCCATGACGACGGATTGGTTCCTACCACGACAAGGACTACACGACGCCGCATCGCCGCGTCAAACTCCGATTCGCGCTGTACGCCGGCGGCCAATTTCAACGCCCAAGCCTCCAAAGAGCTCGAGCAACCTCATGCCCGCCAAAGAGCTCGACCGAGAGCTCCCTTTGACCGCACCCGCCACATCCAACGACTCGGCCGCATCTCCCACGGATGCATGCGAGCGCATCTCGCTGCCAGCCAAAGATGGCCGCCCTCCCATACCGAAGAGATGGTCGCCAACTACGATAGAAGACAGAGTGACACTTGACCATCACCTGCACTGATTCCCGCAGACGACGACGACACGGCCCGACGTCCAAAGCCATCGAGCGCCGAGGAGAGCTCCCCGCCAATCAACAAGCTCGCTCGAAGAGCTCCTTCACCTACCCGCCGCCTCCATGGCTCCTTGCTCTACCCACTCGCGCCTCAACTCGGGGAGAGCTCATATGTCCCGCCCCCTTGCCACTATAAAAGGAGGGGCAGGGCTCGCCGGGGGGGCGAACAACACAAAAAAGAAAGAACAACACGCTCAAGCTTCCACCCGAAAACACCCTCATATTGGCACTAGCCTCAATCACAGAGACTTGGGAGCCCGCTCCCTCTCTCGATCCGCTTTGTACGCACCCCGCATGAGCGCTTGAGCTCTGATAGTGATCACATCGGACTAGGGAGCCCGATCTTGCCCCAACCAAAGATAAACATTGTGTCATTGTCTCCGCAGCTAGGCCATTCGGAGAACGCACTAGCCGCTTGATTACCGATTCGTGGTCTCCGCGACACCCTAACCACCTATTTGCAGAGTATCTCGCCAGCCAAAAAACAGTTCGCCATGTTTGGCTTGTATGTCGCTTCATGGTTGCCAAATGATCCAACTTGTAAACTTTGTGGGATTACCAATAAAACACCAAGTCATCTTTGTAAGGACTATCCCTTCACGCAAGAGGCATGGGACAACTTGAAGCGAGGAGTTAACCTCGAGCGAAAAATTCCGCGCATAGGTGTGCACGCCGCGCCTATTCTCAACGGTAGTGGTGGAGTTGAGATTCGAACGAACCACCGGGAGTGTCTTTCATGGCATCTCTCCTCCCCACCCCACCACCACCACCGCACTCCCCTCCTCCGCCGGCAACCTCCACCTCCTCCTCCAATGGCTTCGAAGGTGCTCCTCCCCATCAAAGAATGGCGCCCAACTCCTCCGGGGCTCTCTGATCTCGAGTTTGATCCAGAATTAGGTTCTCTAATCTTGTCTCGCCCAGCTTTGCTGTTCGGTGAGTCCAACCCCCCCAATCCAAGCATGATTTTCATCCGTAGTGAGTTTTGGAAGAAGTACTATTCGCTTGAATGAAAACTCTGTCAGTCCCTCATGCTCAATTCTTGCTTGGGAGGGGTTGCAAAAGAATTTCAATGTTCTCTACTTGTTGGGATGGATGTATAGATTCTCTCAGATCCAACAAAGATGTTGGTTTTATGATTTACAAATCCAAATCCTTTACCTGGAAATCTTTTCTGCTTTTTTCCATCTTTGGGGTGATGGTGGTCCTAATTGATCAGAGATTTCAACATTTGGTGCCTAGAGAAAGAAAACGAGTGGTCTCACATCGGCCCAAAAAGGAAAAGTTATCAAATCCTACGCTGATGCAGTTCGTTCTTTCTCCTAATGCATCTCATACTAAGAGAATCTCGGTCTTTAAAAGAATTAGTTATCCCACAGATTATCAGCTCAACTTTCTATCTGCTGACACTAACAAGTTTAAAGGTCTGCTGAAAGTTCCTTCTACATCCTCCCGAGCTAGTATCCTCCCTTGCCCAGATCTCCTAGTTCCAATCCCCGTCCAAACCAAACCCTGGAGCGTAGAACAAGGAAGATCCAACGGTGGGTTCCTAAATTCCCGCCTAAGCTTCCAGAAGCTGAAACTGCCGTTTTAAAAGATAACGGAAAGACAATATTAAGGTGCATTCATCCCAAAGAAAAGACTTAGTCTCAAATTCAAATCAAATGGGCCACCTTGATGTTAGTTGTCACCAGCAGGCCCAGTTCCCTACAAAGGGCCCAGCCTAGTACGAAGACACAAGAGGAAAGCCTGCTAATCTCGGTGCACTGCACGCTTAGGATTTTTTTCATTAGGATTCCTATTCCTATGAGTAGTCTGGAGGTAGGATTTTTTTTTTTTTTTTTTTTTATGCAAGGAGGTAGTATCTATTATTTTCATTCAACGCGAACTCTTGGTGAAAAAAAGAATACGGGAAGAGGCTTGAACCTTTTGCTTCTGATTTTTTTTTTTTGCCACCATGATTTTGTTTTCGGTTGTTTTCTTCCTCAAATTCGTAACTGCGTATATGGATGATATTTTGATTTGTACATGTCCTTCTCCAACTCATTTCAACTTTTACTCCAACATATATTCGTGACACGTAGGAAATCTTGAGGCTGCATGCGACACCACCGCGACCGGGGGATACCGGCCCACGCGCAGGACGCCCATTCCAAGCGCGAGCAAGGCAGCAAGCTCCAGGCTCCAGGCTCCAGCCCCATCCTGCGGTCTCTGGACAGGCTGTCACCTAGGAAATTTCGCCGCCAGCTCTAGCCCCGTTAGAGGATGGTTAATAGTAGAGCCAAGTGTTTGGCTATATGCTGGCAAAGAATAAGAGCCAAGCCTATACAAAGAACCTGGGCTCTTAATGGCTACAAAATTTTTTTTTTATTATTATTTATTTCTCTTTCTTTCCTATTCCTCCTCACATCCATATCTATTGGGACCCACTAATGCCTACGATTCGCGCCCAAATTTTTGGTGTAGAACAAGAGCCTGCTCTCTCTTCTCTCTTCTTCCTTTCCCCCCTACATCATCAAAATTGCCGACTAGGTTGGCTTATAGCCCATTAATGGTCTGCCCTGAAATTAATTTGTAGGCCGCAGCGGCAGCAAGCCCTGAGGGCCGAAGATACAGTAGGCCCTGCTGGCAATATTATCAAATATTATCAATGGTTCTACAGAGAACTCCACCACTACATCGATGGTGTGAGCAAGATTTATCTTATATTCTGCGTGGATAAATCCTACTTCTGTTCTCACGCCCATTGCTTTTGCTGCCAAAAAAGAAAAGGTCGGAAGCGGCAAGCTGCTTCAAGACCCAAAAGAATGCCAGGCTCATTGCCCCGCCTCCGCCTGCAACCCTATCTGTCCACACGCAGCCTGGAGCGGCCGGTCAACAGTTAGCTAGCGCATGCAGAATTTGTTCAGCAAAATCAATCAACCAGGCATTGTGCTCCTGATAATTGTTTACACATAAAACATGCATCGAGATTGTATGGGTTATTATTTGTTTCTAAGGTTCTGTTGGTGGTGCAAGGATGTGTTGGTATGTTAACGTTACCGCCGTGTTCCTCAGTCTCCGATCAGGAAACCGGCGAGGGTATCATTCAGTTATGTCCTGCTGAGTCACGTGTGGCCCGGTCAAGGACGTTTTGTATGTTCCTGGCCGATGTCGGCAAAAAAGAAGTTCCAACAAATTAAACCCAAAGATCCATGTGGTGTGCGAGTGGAGGTGCACACCAGCGGCCACTAAGGTCCCTGCTGCCTGGCGAGGAGGTGCGACCTGGCTTGGGATCTTGCAGATGTAGATGCCGATCGAGTTGATCCGCAACGAAGTCGGGACTGCGGGGTGACTGGAGCAAAGGTGCAGTCGTTGTCGGTTTTTTTTTTTTGACATTGATAGTAAAACAAATTACATCCTCTCATAAAAAAAATAAATAAAATACTCCAACCCATTGATGGAAGACAATAAACCTTCAAAAAGCCATAATTCCACCATGTAGGATTATCATCCCAAATGGATATGCCATGGACGCAAGCTCCGATCCGAACGAACGTAGTCATCTCACCATCCACCATCGCCATCCTCTCATACCCATCATTTTGCAAAGTCGAGTAAACCGCTAAACTCCACATGCAAACATGATGAAATTGGCGCCGCCGACACGCCATCGACCTCATCGCCGACACCTTCACCAGATTCGCCATGGGAGAACGCAAGTCCAACCGACATCTAGATAGATATCGTTGGAAAACTAACTCTCACTAGCCCCCCCCCCGCCATATGGTCGCATAGAACCACAGCCGAGACAAAGGAAGGGCTAGAGTGTCTTATTCTCCATCAATGATGATGTCTTCCTTCTTGCCATCACCGCCGAGAAACGACATGCTTCATCGCTCCATCAACGATCTTGACGACGCTTTTTACGCCGGGTCAACTGCTCAATTGATCTCCGAGAAACCTTGAAGTCTCAATCTACTAGGAAAAACTTATTAAAATGATGGGCCCCACTCACTTTCTACTCCCCGCGTGATGCCGGAGTAGAAGCTTTAGGGGACCGGCGGTCGTGGAAGGCGAGAGCCGCGGCCGCGCCCCTTATAGGGTTTGGCGGCGACTCTGCGTGCTATTTTCTTTTTGTACTTGTTATTAGGTACAAATTGTTCAATGAATTGTGCAAACGTTGTTGTTGAAGATGAATCCAATCTAGAACGCTTTTAAAGGAGTTGAATTCAATTCGCACGCGTATGCATCTCCATCTGCTCCATTTTTGTTGTTGTTTTACCTTTGAACTAGAGGATTCCCCGCCGCTGTTGCACCAACTAGAACGAAAGTGGACTTTATAAGCACCAACTAGAACGAATGTGCACGCCGCCTAGTCCGAGCAAACACATGCATAGACCGCCGCCACATAAAGCGAGGAGGTCAGAGTTGTGGACTTTACGCCAACCTGCCTCCAAGCAAGCCTTGTGCACGCACCAACAGCGGCATCAGCCGCCGGGCAAAGGTGCGCAAGTGCCTCAAAGCCCGCGAAGACCGCTGATGCCCGCATAACGGTCCCAAGATGGGATAGCCGGTTCTCGCCAAAGCTACCAGATCTTGAGGGGAGGTGGCGATCCAAAGGATCGACAAACATAGATCTAGCAATGGTCGGTGAAAGCACCATTGTTCCATGTGGAACTTGGGAGGGTGAGAGAGAAGGGAGGGAGATAGAGGGATACATATAAGGTCGCCTTCCAATGGGAGCCACCGCCACCACTTATCGAGGATCGGTGGTTACCAAGGAGTAGCCAGAGGTTGGGTTCCCATTGGTGGAGGCGTGTCGCCTCGAGCCGCCTTTATGGTGCTAGATGATGTAACATCCTCACCCGTGGCTTAATAATAAGATGGATAGAGTACTCATATCAAAAAGTTACAACTTTTTATTTTCCGAAGCTCAAATCCAAAGCACTCCAAATTTAAGTGTGCTTGCCTTCGAGACATTTGGGGGATGAGTGACCAACCGAAAGTTCTTCTCGTGTGTGCACGAAGTTCGACAAAAAGTGCTCGTAAAAGACTGGTGTGTTGATCTATGAGAATAGTCTTGATTCTAGATTGATGTCCCGCTGTGGGGTGGGCTCGGAGGGACAAAGTGCGCAAAGACTGGTGTTGGTTTGTAAGTGACAGCCTTTGATTCTAGAGAGTGCAGTGTAATCGAGCTCGTGTAAAGTGCGCAAAGACCGGTGTTGGTTTGTGAGGAGAGTCTTGATTCTAAAGAGCTGCCGCTGTAAGTTGGCTCGTGGGACGTTATAGATGACGTGAGGCGCTCGACGGTACTCCCTCCGTATAGGGAAAAAAGTCATTTAGCATAGCGACACGTATGGCCTCCGTGAGCACAACTTTGACTTCTTTTTTCTTTGAAAATAATTATAGAAAGTTTTAGATGTATGACTTTATGATTTCCACATTTCTAAACTCAACGACTTAAAAGTTATGATTTATATTCTTAATGTTTGACTCAAACCTTCTTTTCAAATAACTTTTTTCCTATACGGAGGGAATATCACTTTGCCACGCTTGTTGTACCGCATTTAGGGGTTTCGTAATAAAAGCAAAACTAATGATAAGTGCCAACTGCTCAATTCCTACCTTGGTTTTTACGAAACGAGGATGTTAGGTTTTTTTGCATACCCAATTAATGCATGTTAGGTTTTAAATAAATGAACAAAAATAACATATATCCCAATTAATGCATGTATATATATTGATTGAGGAGGTATTGAGGCCAATATTAACACTACTCATTCGCTCTCAAACAGAGGTGCACACGATTAAAAAAAAAAGACCCAACATGAGGAGCAATGGTAGGGGTGACTTTTGGGCGATGACCATATTTTTGCATTGCTCTTTTTTTTTTTTTTTTTTTTTTTTGACCAACAAACAAGAGTTTTCATTGATTAACAAAGATGATGTGTTAGAACCATTACATTGTTAATGGTTACATGTTGGAGTGCCAAAAGAAAAGGGCACCCATGTTCATGACTAGGGTTGACACATAACCCATCAAAATCATTATGTGTTAAGGCTAATCCATGTCTAGCAAGAGTGTCGGCCATCCGATTGCAATCTCCTTTTAATCCTCGTTTCGCCATAATTGAAGTCCCCGCAAGGTGGGAAAGGACAAGCTCTGTAGGGCTTGATTCTCCAACTGTGGGGTTTGTTCCCGGCTTCGGGCATTGTTGATGTAGTTTATGAGGATCCGTTGTCCGTTAGAAGCGCCGCCCTTGAGTGATGTTCAACCCGCCAAGGAGCAAAAACCCCTAGAGAGAGAGCGCCGCAGATTCAGCCATGAGAACAGAAGATGCTTGCACCATTGTTGCTTTGATGAAGAGACCGGTTGGGGGAAGTAGATGTGTTGACTAAAAACACCCCCCAAACCAAATCTTCTAGGTGGGGCTCCATGCACATCCGGGCGATAGGGAAGCATCTGCGGTAACACCAAACCATCTAAAAAAAGTTGGGGATTGAAGGAGGTACCGCCACCGTAGAGGTAGGGGTCGTTGAATTGTCGTAAGTCTTGGTGATCTAGTAGACCATGAGCAGGTGTCAGAGTGGCATGTTGGTGGTGTATCCCTTGGGGAATTGGTGACAAGGTGCCGGGTTGTGAGCTTGGAGTGGTATGTTTGTAAGCCGATTGTTCATTCATGGCCCGAATGAAATTCTCCATGTGTGCCTCGTGTTGCCTTATGAACTTGAATTGGGCTCCATCTTTTTCCATTGTACCAGATCATTCCTAGCTTTCCAAATATACCACATAATAAATAAAGTAATGCGAATAGTATCTTCGTAAGGATGTGGCGTGATTAAAGTAGGAAGGGATAGTTGAATCCCATCTTCGTAAAACATTTAAATTGTGGATTGAAGGGATAGGGAGAAGTAGCCCAAACCTCGCCTTGATAACTCACATTTGAAAAACAGTGATTGTCATCCTCAATAGCTCCACAAAGGCTGCAACTTTTACTAATATGAACCGAGAATCTCCCAGCCCTTTCACCGCTTGCAATCGCCGTCTCGATGACCCTCCAAGCAAAGGTTTTAAGAATAGGGGGGAATGGTTTTGCATTTCCGCATTTTTGAAGGATATCAAGTAGCGCCGAAATGCTCCTGGACCCATGTTGAGGAAGGGAGTGTACCGCCGTGATCGGAGAAGGGAATAAATAGCCTTTAGTAGAACGACTCCATTGTAGCCAAAGTGTCCACCCGAGAATGTCAACTATCGGCAACAGGGCCGAAATGAAAACTTAGGATGGCATTGGCAAAGATCGGGGAGAGAAGATATCTTCAATGAGTGTTCGGTTCCAGCTCTTGAGTATGAGGATGCCAGAGGTCACAAAGCTTGAAGGTAAAGGTAGGTGAGTAACAGGAGCGATGGTCATGTATATCACTCCAAATGGGGCACCAAGGAGAAGACCAAATGGAAGTATTACCAAAGATGAATTTGATAGGTAACATTATCCGGTGAGGTGGTGTTTAATCAGAAATGGAGGACCAATAGATAGATTTGGGAGTGTTGGAGGGTGCATTCCGAAAAGAGGAGTTGGGGAAATATTTAGCCTTGAGGATAGAGGAGAGAAAAGGATTCTTTTGAGTGGCCACATTCCAAGCAGAGTGCACAATGAGGCTCTTATTAATAGTCTCCATATCTCTAAGCCCTAAGCCCCCCTTCCTCTTTAGTCCTAGTAATGTCTTCCCATGATCCAGAATGGATAGGGCTTGTATCCTCGCTTCTTCTTGAACACCGCCCACCAAAATCTCTTGATAATGGTGTTAATTTTTCTATAAAATTTTTAGAAAAAACGTAATGATAGATATGTAATAGACGGGAATGGAAGAAAGAACAGATTTAATGTATTGCAACCTACCCGCATGGTTTAATTTATTGGCCTTAATAGTACCCAAACTTTGCAAGAAACTTACCATAGATAAAATCATAGGCTTTATTCTTGTCTTTATGAGAAAAATCATGGGATGCCCAAGATGCATGGTATGAGGTTGAGATCTTGAACAGGAATATCGCTTTAATAGCCGCCTTAGCCCGAGGATGAACATTTTTATCAAGTAAATTGCAGATTTGTTGAGGTTTGAGTCTGACCTCGAAAGGGCACAAGTCATACAAAATTTGCTTGAGCTGGTGTGCTTCTTGGACCGCCGCCTTCCCAATAACGTAATTAAATCATCCGCAAATAAAAGTGAGTGTATGACTGGCTCCCATGGCCTAGAGAGATACTCGTTAGGTTATTAGAGTGGGGAGCATCCCGAAACGGAATGGACAGCTCATTAATAGCAATAACAAAAAAAAGATAAGGTGATAGGGGGCAGCCTTGTCTTAAACCTTGCTAAGAACTCGAAAAGTCGGGCTTGGCTCATCGTTAACCAAAACAAGCAAATAGAGGGGAAGAAACAAGTGATAATGAGGTTAATGAAATGCTCTTGTAGACCCAGCCTTTCCTTAGCACTGCAAGAAAAATGCCATTCAAGTCTATCGAAAGCTTTAGCTAAATCTACCTTTAGTATGAAAGCTTGACTCTTCCAACTCCCGAGGTTGAAGGAGTGATGATTTGATCGCTATGATAATATTAGAAGAAATGTGCCAGGGCAACAAATGCCGATTGGGCCCGATCAATGTAACCTCGCAATGCCGCTTAAGACGATTAGCCAATGACTTAGTAATAACTTTGTAAATAACATTGTAAAGACTAATCGCCTAAAGTCCCGTGGAGTAAGAGGTCGAGGTATTTTGGGAATGAGGGTAATAAAAGTTTGATTCAACTCGGTAGGTAGAAAAGCAAGTGTATAGAAATCTATTACCACTTGTAGATATCATCCTTGGCCCAGTGTAAAGCCGCCTTTGTAGAACCCCGCCATTAAAAACCATCCGTCCCTGAGCTGCATTAGATCTCATTTCTTTGATGATTCCCCGAATTTCCCCGCATAGTGGGTGTCTAATAAGTGTACCAAAGAAATCGCTTTTGAATCACCTCTTCCTCATAATCTTGCCGGGATATGCTGCGTAGCCGAAATGTGTGTGTTAGTGTTTTCTTCTTTGAGCGGTAGTGTTATTAGAAGAGGAAGCAGGAGACTGGAGGTGAAAATGTCCTTAAAATACCGGGTGAGAGTGGTAGCTAATTGTTCAGCGTGGTAGATTGGGGAACCATCCGGTTTTGTAGATAGGCTATCCTGTTTTTTAAGGTTATGCTTTGACTATGGCCCCATAGAAGAAAGCCGTTCCTATCTCCTTATGTAGCCCGACTTTTTGGCACGCTGTAGGTGATAGTGTTCTTCTTTGGCGGTGAGCTCTTGGTGTTGGGGTGTAAGTGGAGAAGAGTATTAGGTCTTGTTGGTCAGCGTAGATTGTTGTTGAAGGATCCGTTTTCAATGGACCGTAAAAGGTCACTATTTTTGGGTTTTCTACGCCTCCATTTTCTCGAGATCTGCAGCCAAAATTTTGTTTTCTCAGGTGAAAAACACGATTAGAAGATCTCAACCAACTATTTTTAGCGATATCATTATATTCATCATCAATCAACCACCAGTTCTCAAATCTAAACGGCTTATTAACTCGAGGGCGCTGAGAATTAAGCATGGCTAAAATAGAGCGTGATCACTATAAAGCATCGGCAGATGGAAAACATTCGTATTAGGAAACATTAAACACCAATCGAATTAGCAAGAAAACGGTCTAATCTCTCATAAGTTGGACCAGTGTCGAAGCGCTTATTGGTCCAAGTATGCCGGACCGCTGTACCCCAGATCAAAAAAGCCGCATTGCCTAACATAACCTTGCATTGCTCTTTGGATGTCTTGCATTGCCTGTGACAGGTAATTATTTAATTTTACTCATATATCTTCTTTCGTCCTCATAATGTATCTCATGTTTGTTTCTGTCAAAAAATGTATCTCATGTTTTGTTTCCTTGCGAAACTTTCATGTATTTTCTTTCCAAAAAAAAAAAAAAAAACTTTCATGTATTGTATATGTGGTTTGCCATTGAATATTTGGATTTTTGAATCTATATATGTAATATGTGTGCGCTCGTACTGGTGACTGCACCTATTGCTGCCTGTAACTTGTAGGCCGCAGCAGCAAGAAGCTACTGATGGCCGAAGAAACAATAGGCGTCCTTCCACCTACATCGGACGATGGGAGCGATGTTCATCTTATATTCTGCAGTGTTAAATTCAATTGTTTTCACGGCAATTGCTACTGCTGCAAACCGGGAGGACTTCTGTTACAAGATGGGAGAGAATGCCGGGCTCATTGCGTCAATTGCAACCCTATCTGCTATCAGCCTGGAACGGGCAACAGCTAGTGTCATGACCGCGGCAATGAGAGTGGCTGAATGATGTCTGCGTAGCCGAGATGGCTTTGATGTGTAATCTGACCCAGGTGGCCTTGCATTGTGATTGGGCGTCGTATATTAGGCGACCCTGTACTCTGAAACGATCAGCTAATAACGCTCTTCTTCCTCCCTGATTCCAGTTCTATCCTATCCATCTTGGTTCTCCGATCATAGATAGTAACATTTGGTATCCGGAGCCATCGGTTCTTGGGGAGAAATTCTTTTCCCTTGGCTTATTTTTGTGAGGACAGTTTGTGTCAAGCGAGAAGCCACCCTTGCTCCAAGCATGGATGGCAGAACGTTGACGACCTTGTGGCTAAGTTTAAGGGCTTTAGCTGATGATGTAGCAAATGCTCAACAAGATGAACAGCTTTTTTACGTGCATGAGGACCACCGACGAAGTTGTTGGGGTTGTTGCTCACCAAGTGTACAACCATGCAATGTGGCCGCGAGGATTAACCAACTAAAGAAGGTACCGGTTCCACCACCATCCATGCTCGATATGATCCCTAGAGGCATCAACCTCAACATTACTCCATCATTGCGGGACCCACATTGCTGTTTCTTCCGAGGAGCGCCCCAAAGAGCCACGGCGGTAGGCCACGACATGGGCGAAGCGGATGCTTGGCCCCGATTCTAGGTACCAACCCTCCACCGATTTACCACTAGGCTATAAATCTTTTGATCCCCTTACCCGTCAATTTATTGAATACACAGGGCGCACCGAAAGACAAGAGCATGGTAGCATTTTCGAGCGCCTCGTGGTTTATTCGAGTACGGTAGTACTACGTTTGTTTCTTTTTTTTTTTTTTTTTCTTCATTTCTTTTTTTTTTTTCGTGTTTGTTTATTCTTTTTTTTTTTTCAGTACCTGTGTTTTTTATCGTTCTATAAAAATATGAGTTAACATATGACTAGTTTTTTTATTATACATGTCCGCTAGTTTCATTTTTATAATTGTTTTTCCTTTGTTTCATGTTTCTCTTGTTTATATATTTTAATTTTCTTTTTTTGTTTTATTATCATATTATTTTCTTTTTCCTTATTATTTTTCCTTCTTGTTTTCTGTTTTATTTTATTTTCTTCTTTTCCATTTTTTCTATTTTATAATGATATGTTTTACATTTATTTATTTTTTCAAATGCACATGATGTTGTGTCATGTATTTATTATTTTTATATTTTACTTTGTTCTATTCTTTCTTTCCTTTTTATTTGTAGTTTTATGATGCTATTTATTTTATGGACACATTTGATGTTCTATTCTATATTTAGCGATGTTTGTGTAGTGCTAATATGATGTTCTTGATTTATGTTCTTTTGATGTTCGTGCAGTGTCAGTTTGTCAGGTATTGTCTCTGTGTTTTATCGTACAACTTTCGTTACTACACATATAAAGGAACAAGAAAATCAAATAGGCGGTGCATGACATATTTGTTTAATTTCTATTTTTTGTTTGGGTTAGGATTCTATTCATCTTGCTCAGTTCCGAGAGATGTATTTGGATTAGAATTCTTAACTATATTTCTTAACTTAAGAACATGTGTCCAATATATCTTGGATTGTTATTCAGCTTATTCAGATCTACTCTAACTCGTATGGCCTGTTTGATTGGTGGGTGAGAGTTGCAGTCCTAGGTTGAGACGTTAGTTACGAGCGCACGGAAAGAGGCATATATATATGTGACGAGAGGAGACGGCCAACAAGAGATCACGCCCTGGGGGCGAGGCGTAGTGGGCGTGCAGCCATGTGGGTGAGAGGGTGAGTGGGTATTATGAGCAGAGGGGTAGTTGGGTTAAAATAGAATGGGTTGACGTCTAAAATTTTATCTGTTTATTAATTATTAATAGGTATAGATGTTTAATAAAGATTGAGATGCAGCAGTCAGCACGAGGGCTCAAGCGGCAAGACCAAGGCATCCGCTGGTCTTTTGCTTCAGGAAACCCAAGACACGTGATGATAGCTAACTACTGACTGTAAAGGTCTTTGCAGTGGCTAATGGATAATTACTTCATTCAAGTTTTAATATGAACTAAACAGGCTCTGGCTCAGCGTGTGGAGGCGTCGGACTAAGAGGAATGTTGACCACATCTCGCCTCGGTCCGATGGCCAGTACGGTGGAGCAGCAAAGGCGCGAAGTGGGGGCTTTGAACGTGGCGGCAGACCAAGGTGGTGTTGGTCAGACGACCAGCGTTGGATGCAGATCCGACGGGGTTCACCGTTCTGGAGCTCTAGTGTGTGTCCGACGCTGGTTCTCACGGTATGGTCCGACGACGTGTCCAGGCATGGCAACAGTTGAGTTTGAATCAGGGGTGACATAGCAGCTCTTCAGTCACGTGGCTGGGCATCGGACCTTGGCAAGTTGGTTAGAGCCCCTTAATTTTCTGGAATTTGAGTGCTACAGTCGATCCATGGCTCTAGCGGCTGGGGAGCTTTTTTAAAAATCCGGCAAGCGGCTTTGGTTATATTAAGAAGAAGTAGCATACCTGGCAGCGCGAGAAGCGCCGAACCCCCAAACCAGCCTAGGCCGACTCGGGCTTAGGTATAGAGTTGATTACCACACACTACAACAACACGCATCTACCTAGGCGCCAAGCTCCCCGCCACCCCGTAACGGCCACAAGCAACCTCGTAAAGGTCCTAGTCCTCCAAACGGCCTCTCCTCGGATTGCCTTGATCGTCCGGGGGGAAGCCAGAAGTCCATACATATCAATGCAGGAAGTGACGGTTTCCCCTTCTATTTAAGCCACTTTGACGGTTTGGGGTGACTGGCACTTTTTTTTTTACGAAATGACTCTCTTGGCACTTTGAATCATTTTGTCATCCTCCAGAGCCGAAAACACTCCCTCCTCACACCTCTCCTTTTGATTGTTCATCATTTGTGAGTCAGGAGAGCATGCAAGTCCATCTTGCTTGAGTGAATGCATCTAGTGGCACTTGGTGTTCGGGTTGGTTGAGGATTTCTTGTTACTTGGGGTTTTGCTGCCCTCCTCCTAGATGGCTTGGAGCAGCGGCAGTGTTGAACCTCGAAGTTGGCGCTTGTCTCAAGCCACACCGGGTGAAGATTTTGAGGGGTCTTGCTTGAGCCTTTCCTGGGGAGACGCAATTGGCTACTCTAGTGGATTGCTCATGGCTTGTGTGATCCCCATCTTGTGTTGGTTGTGCAGCACCCTTGAGAAGGGTTTGGTGTGTGATGCCAATTAGCTCGTGAACCTCTAAGCGGGTGAATTGCCACCCACAAGAACTAGCTTGGTAATCTCTTGTCAAGAATTTCATTGGTATTATTGTATTGTGGCTGATTGATTGGCTCATCTCCTCTTACAATCGAGGTATAAGAATCCATCTCTACCTTGTAATTATGTTTATTCATTCTTGCATAATGGTAGAAATAACTAGTTGAGTAGAGTAGCTCTATAGCTATACCCCCCCCCCCCCTTCCCGAACCATTGACCACTATTCACATGCATGCATGTTTAGAGGTACATATAAATATCACTCAGAATCGTAGCTAACGTTAGTTTTCACAGGCATGCAAAAACTTGATCAGTAGCACTACTTGATAAATAAATATAGATAAAATGTGCCTCGGGTGAAACCCAAGTAACCCATGCTCGCCAATTGGCAATATATAGTGCAGAACAAAGATAAAGCCTAGTGAACCAGAAAATGCCTCTGGGTGACACTACTCCAAGTTGTCCAGGCTCTGCCAATTGACGTTGGGTAATGATGCAATAGCGCCTAGTGAAATATGATGTCCTAAATCAGTAGTAGTTACACGTCTTGATGGCAACTAGCTAGTGACCTACTAACCTCGACAAAGCCTTTGTTGATTAGAACTACAACATTTGGCAACTAATAAATCAATGAACTCCAAGATGCATGTCAACTATATCCTCTCGTTTTAATGAAAAACGGGCCCTAAAACCCGTTCTCGTTAAAAAGATGCATGCCAATGATCCTTAGCTATCAGTGGTGGAGCCAGATTCCAAACTTGGGTATTCCTACTTCCACATCAATGAAAAATAAGCTATTTTTTATAAGTAAAAATAATACAAAATATGGTGGAGCCAAAACTGAGAGGTTGTTTTTCAATGTTTTAGGCCGCAATGAGTGAAAATACTACAAAAAATATGACACTATTAACATACATATATAAGTACATACACATATATACATAAAATCATATCAAAAGAGTTAGGTATTCCTGGGACTACCGGAATTAATACCCTCCTGTATCCGCCCATGCCAGCTATTGACGTATCGAGCTCCTCCGGTCTCGGGTCACATCTTGGTTCCCTGGCGCTGGAGTTTCTCGATCTCACCCTCACCCATATCAAGTAGAGACCGTTTTCTTTTTCACATGTTTTCCTCTTATATTAGCACACTCTAGTTTTTGTTTTCTTTTCTACCCAAATTTTTATTTCTATAGCTAGGTCTAAAAGACTCTATTATGAAGTATTGCGTGAATAGGTTCCATACCAGTTCTTTTGCGACTATATATCCTACCTATATATGCAACGACATATATATGTACACGATCCCTGCTGAGGTAGAGTAGAGATGCGGCCAAACCTATCTAGGCTTCTCCCTTCTCGACTCCCCACCGTGCCCTATACCGACGGTAGAGAGGGGCTTAGGTTTATGGTTTAAGATTCCTTATTACATTCTAGAACCCAATCGGTCATTTGATTGCTGACTTACGGTGTACTCCCTACTGGTTAGTAAAAAAAAGTCATTTCACAAATATATTTCGTATATATAGTTCACACATTTCCAAACTCAATAATTTAAATTTTATTTATGATTTATATTCTCAATGTTTAAATAGTGTTATATGAGAGAGAATATAGATGAAACAAGTTTTTTTTTTTTTGACAACTTAGATGAAACAAGTTGAAACTGGAACAAACGAACACGGCAGAGGGGGTTTGTATATATATGCAGGTTTTTGTTTGTACTAAGACATCATATTGATAACGTACGTGGAGCCAACGGGAAGAAAAATAATAACGTTGATAGGCAATAATGCAACGACAACTCTCCACTCTGCTTCGAGATATAAACGATCACGACAACCGATCGGACATGGTACGTCTACGGAATCGTCGACTTAACCGTCCGTAAAGCAGATCATATCATATATCATATGGGCACTCTCTTCCTAACCTAGTCTAGTAGCAGTAGTAGTTAGGTCCAAAAAGTATATCGAGTGCGTAGATTCCAATAAAGAGCTGAGGAAGGTTAAGAGCGCCCCGCATGGTAATAGCGAAGTACTAGCTACGTAGTCGGTTAATGTGGAGGTGAGAGACAAAAACAAAGACTATTTTATATTATTGGACCCGCATGCTCATCTCACACGTTTCGGGCCACGTGGAAATAGTTTTTATTTATTTCGTACGTAGCTAGCGATCACTACCTCTCTCCTACTTTTAGTGTCATGTCATATCTAGATAATCAAATAGTTAACCATTTCGAGACGGCCTAATAAGGCCATTGCTTGATCATAGAGTTTTCAATAGAGTGTGACAGTACACTTCTTGTCCTTTCTTTGTCTGCTTGCCGTGCATGCATATTCTTAAGGATATCACCTGCATGGCTATAATATATATAATATAACAGATACATGTCTGCACCAGGTATGAGCTTTTCTCTTTGCTAGGTAGGTTGCCTTCCAAAAGATGGCTGCCCGCAAGGCTCCAAATATTTGGCAAGAAACAGCCACGAAAGCCACATCAGTAGTAGCATCTAGGTGTAGGCGTTTTTACTGCTTTTTCTTGACTTGATATGTCTACTTTTTTTTTATTTAAAGGAACACATTACACATTACACGTTACCTCCCTTACTTCAATGATTTGCCGTATCGGTATTGCGATATGTATGAGAAATACATCGATACGGTATCGCCGTATCGGTAAAGTATCGGTTAAATAGAGACATAAAAAATAAATAAATTAGATCCCGAGACTTTTAGTAATGAGCCTGATTTTTTTTTTCGAGATCATGCCGGTTGCTTTTCATTAAGCAGAAAAGAGTTTTTTTGAATACAACACTACATAAAAGGTAACCCCAGGTTACCTTCCAAGAACCTACCAACTACTAGATCTAAGACTAGGATTACATTGCAACAACCTTGCGACACAAACTAGTTGCTGAGAGGATCAAGATGACCCTGATTTATGTTCTTCCTGATCTTTTGCTGTCCAAATGTTGACTTTTTTTCCCTGGTGCGTTACTCGTTAGGCAAGTTTGATGCATGTATTATTGGTGATGGACTTTCTAATCTACTGTCACGCTGCCTTTGTCCTACCTTCCAATGACACCCTTCTACTTTCAACATTTTTTGTTAAAAAAAGAGAGAGAGAAACGCCTCTTTTTTTTCCCCCCTTTCACATTAACTTTGGTGAGCAGATTTTCCAACACTGAGTCAGCAACCGAGACTAAACTGATCATTGTGTGGTGTTGGGACTATGTTGGAGCATAAGAGACCTCCAAATGGCTTCCATTCTTTTGCTTTGCTTCGGAAAGAATCTGGCCATCAAGTTCACCAGGGGGTCAACAAGTTTACACAGTGGGGTCATCACCATTGATGAACTGTGATGAACGGTAATTCTCTACTAGTTTTGCTGAAATCATCGGGTTAGGGCCTGACCCCGTAACATAGGCTAGATTCGCCCTCATTAAAAATAAAACTTATCTTTAAAAAACTAAAAAAAAAAAATCCTTCACCGGTTTCGAGGCTTCTTATTTATTTTGATTTTTGTGAAGATAGAAGAGAGAGATAAAAAACCCCCTCTTCCGAGGCATAAGGGCCAGTTTGACAAGGCTCCAACACTCCTCTTTAATGGGATTACTCTGGTCCTTTTGTGGAGCAACTCTCTCTATAACCGCAAAGTTAACACAGTTTTGTTATAATTCATGCTAGGTTTGTGAAACTGAAATGGGAGCTGGAAGAAGCTATGTTTTTGTGACTCTGCCCGTCCACAGAAAACGGCTCGGCTCCTCAGGATTATTTGCCAGAGCTGTTTCTTGAATGGCCGTCTGACAGTGGTCAAAGCCGGAGGTACAGTTTGCACACGCAGTAAAGGTAAAAGGACTAAAGGGTTCAGATCTCAAAAAACATACAGTATAAATGAGGAATCAGGGAGACGAACCATGATGACAGCGAGTCACCTACTCTTGGACTGCACTTTGAAGTTTCAGTGTCTGTATGGGGTAGTGTTCAACGGGCCCCGGCCTATAAAATACATACACAAGAACGTGTGGCTTGTTGAAAACAGCAAGACTGTCTGGCCAACTTCCAGTGATAAGCACATTACTACAACAGAGAATGGAGCAGACTGGTGAGATGGGAGAGATTGGGGAGAAGCTCACCATGGAGGCAAACTATGGAGGCAAGATGGCTGATAGCCGGAGAAGTTGAGGAATTTCGGGTGCAGGTATATAATCGCATTTGTTCACGTTTCAAGGTAAATCCAATCCCTTTTTTATTTATTGTCCAGTGCTAATCTTTGCTGGTGGACTGTAACAGCCAAAATGGAGGAAGTTCTTGTCCCATGTTGACCTGGAGCTCTTGTGGCCATTGGCTTCCTGATCCTAGCAATAGTAAGCTCTCATTTTTTTCTCAGATTGGTGCTTTGTTTTTTTCTGATTAGACTCTGTTGTTTGTAATTACTAGAAACTAATTCTAGTGGTAATCTTGGTTCTGAATATGGTTTCACAGTGAAAACAGACATGCAAGCTGGGGCCGACTTCAAGTACCAGGTTGGCTAGCTTCTTGTTGTGACTTGCAACTGACCATTACACTTAGTAGTATTTGACAATGCTAATCGAGTTTTTTTTTTTTTTTTTTGCCCCTCTTAGAAACAGATATAAAAAATTGCAAACTGCAGCTGAAAATAAATGCATGAAAGAGATTTTTGACAAGCTGCAAATATACTATATGTAAGGGAAAAGAAAAGAAAAAACAAACATAGAAAAATATTGTCCTAGTCGCTTAAACTCATGGCCATGCTATACCGTTTTTCTCTTACAATAAAACAACACGTAAACTTTATCACCCGTAGAAATCATCAGCTGAACAAACCATATGTTTTTTCCTGAAAATTAGTATCCTTTTTTTGAGATTAGAATATTAGTCCATAGCAGAATTTCAATTTTTTAAAGCTGGTAGATTATTCATCAAATTTCTCGTGAAATTTTCAGGTTTTTTTTTATTACTCAGTAACTGGATTAGGACATTTATTCTTACAGAATGTGCATGATCCGCACATAATATTTCACCTGTACTAAAAATGTGTCTGCACCAACAAGGATCTACCCTTGTTTTAGTTTCTATGCTTATATAATACCAGCCACACTGCATTTCCAGTGGTTGGTCCCATACCTTAGTTGACCAGCATGGAGCAGAGCAGCAAATTAAACTGCATCGTTTTGTTTTCTTAACTTATAAGATTTGAGCACCTTCTGATCATCTCACTTTGTAAATCAATTCCATGATAACAGCTTCTGTGGGTGATCTTAGTTGGAATGGTCTTTTTGCACTTTGATCCAAACACTAGCTGCCAACCTTGGCGTGAAGACAGGTACCTTTCACTTGACAGTTCACATGTCATGTTGATCAGATCTCCGTGTATCAAAATCCCTGCATAGGCAATTAGGCACATAATAATCTGATCAAAAACCCACGCATATTATTGGTGAATTTGGTGTAGGAGGCATCTTGTTGAACTCTGCAGGGGAAGAGTACCCGCGTTTCGTCAACGTTTGCTTGTGGATCGTCAGTGGAGCTTGCAGTGATATCCGATGACATCCCTGAAGGTTGATCAGTTATTAGACAACAACCTGTTTCTCTCTTGATCTGTCTTCATTTAGTAACCTGACGTGAGATTGTTTTTGTTTCACCACTGCAGTTCTGGGCACAGCCTTTGCATTCAACATACTGCTCAACATCCCAGTGTGGGCTGGGTCATCCCTTACGGTGTTCAGCACGCTCTTGCTTCTTGGGGTTTTTCAAAGTTTAGGGTACGCAGAGCCTACCCACTGTTTGCCTTTTTTTGCTGGATGATATCTTCAGTTCATAGTAGTTTCATACTGTTTTTTTTTTTTTTTTGAGGGATTCATTCATAGTTTCTTACTAAATATAAGGATCGGATATAAAATGTTGAACATGATTTGGCCTGCTATCAATGTGACTAGGGCATATATGTGCACCTCACTGACACATACAGGCCCGCAAACTGGAGTTGATCATAGCGGTTTTCATATTCACCATGGCGGCCTGCTTCTTCGCTGGGGAGCCGAGCTACCTGAGGCCGTCCGCGGGAGAGGCTGTTGTCAGGGCATGTTCGTCCCCAGGCTCCAAGGGGAAAGACGCCGCGGCCAACGCGATCGCGCTCTTCGGCGCCATCATCACGCCGTAAGCTACCTGCCATGCCATGATGCAGTCTCGTCATCAATAAGGCTGGCTCTTCTGAATTTGGATTGATGATCCATGACTTAAGTTGATCATTTGCAAGTTTTGAAAAGTACACATACATCCTTGATCCGTACAGGTACAACTTGTTCCCGCACTCGGCTCTTGTGCTGTCGAGGAAGACCCCACGATCAGTGAAAAGCATCAAGGGGTAGGTCGTCTGATACACGACAGGAACTCAGGATCCTGCTGCGGCTATATATATCGTCCTTCCTGAATCTGAATCTGGAACTGGAATGGACAGGCCGCGTGCAGGTACTTCCTGATCGAGTGCAGCCTGGCGTTCGTGGTGGCGTTCCTCATCAACGTCGCGGTGGTGGTCGTCGCGGATCCGTCTGCAACTCAGGCAACCTGTCCCGGGTGATGCCAACACGTGCAGCGACCTCACCCCTGCAGTCCACCCCCTATATTGCTCAGGGGTACGTACCTTTGCTGGTAGCTGCTATTGAATTCGATCCCTAGCTTGTCTTTCTGGATCACCACAGCGAGCAAATTAACACGCTCTTCTTGGCTTCCCACTTTCAGAATGTTTTGGGGAGGTCGAGCCCGTCGTGTACGCTGTTGCGCTGCTGGCTTCCGGCCAGAGCACCACCATTAGCTGCACATTTGCTGGCCAGGTTATCATGCAGGGGTTCCTGGACATGAGGATGAAGAACTGGGTGAGGAACCTGATCACACGATTCATCGCCATAGCTCCCAGCCTCATCGTCTCCATCGTCAGCGGCCCGTCCGGCGCCGGCAAGCTCATCATCTTCTCATCGGTGAGCAATTCAATCAGCACCTATTTGTTTTTTCTCTTCTGTCGTTCTCTCTGTTCTAACGACAGGTACGTACGGTATCTGAATATTGCAGATGGTGCTGTCGTTCGAGCTGCCATTTGCGCTCATCCCACTCCTCAAGTTCTGCAACAGCAGCAAGAAAGTGGGGACCCTCAAAGAATCCATCTACGTACGTAAGCTGCCATCTTCCAGTCCATTTCTAACAAGGCTGGCATACATATCTGATGATTGATCTATATATGCATCATCAGACGGTGGTGATCGCGTGTGACGCTGAGCTTCGCGCTGATCGTGGTGAACACCTACTTCCTAGTGTGGACGTACGTGCGGACTGGCTGCTCCACCACAGCCACTTCCCCCAAGTACGCCAACGCGCTCCTCCTCCATCGTCGCCTTCGCGCTCATGGCCGCCTACCTCGTCTTCCGTCGTCTACCTCACCTTCAGGGAGGGACACGGTGACCACGTACGTGCCGGTGTCGGAGCGTGGCGCAGGCGAAGGCGGAGGATGGCAGCGCGGCGGCGCAGGGGGTGGCGGCCGCTGACGACGACGCTGACCAGCCGGCGCCGTTCAGGAAGGACCTGGCTGATGCCTCCATGTAGATCGATCGGCAGATGTGTAGATGCAGAAATGCTTCGTTCGATCGGGGCAGTGACGGACGATGGTGTCGATCGATCCACTGTCCATGCTGATTTCTATCTGCTGGGTACTCTCGGCTCTCGCTCACTGTACTCTAGGCTGTGGCTGATATGTGATTTGTCGATTGCCGCTGAGAGGTGTGCTCTGGTTCATTGATCTATTCAGTGACAGAATTCGTTCGTGTACGATCTTACGCGACTGCTAGCTGGTGGTTGGTGCAGTGCGGCCGTGCCGTGTATACGTTCGAGTGTCACCGGTGTGCATTGTGCCGACTAAGATTATATTTAGTTATCACGTTCATTGGCGCCGACTGGTGGTCAGGCAGCGAAGGATATGGGAGGTTTTTCGGTTTCAGTTACGCAGGGTTTGTGAGTGCAGGTCAGAGAAGGGGGTCTTTGCATTTCTTCTGGCTATGGTGGAAGTGATGCTCCTGGTTCGAGGGTGTCGGCCCGGCATTTTAGTAGTCTAGTAATGGGTTTTTTTTAGGATTTAAGTAAGTAATATTAAATATGGTGTAGCCGATAAGTAGTACTTTCGGCTTTTTTTTCGTTAAACTCACAAAGGATAGAAGGAAAATTTTGGCGTAGAAACGAAAACGTGTAAAATCCTATTGAGAAGAGATTGAGAGTTTCATCCCTCATTAACTAATCGATGAAACTTTCGTGATGATAGGGCAGATGAGACCCATAAAAATAGTAAAATAATCGATGAAACTTGTGATGAAATCTTTGTATCGTGAGAGAGGTCCATTTCAAATCTTGGAAACTAGTAAACATGACACTCCCTCATTGAGACTCGACCTGTATAAAAGATTACGGCTTTTGCCGCCGATGCGGCGTGCTGCTGACGACGACGCTGACCAGCCGGGCGCCGTTCAGGAAGCGACCTCGCTGATGCCTCCACGTAGATCGGTAGATGTGTAGATGCAGAAATGCTTTCGTTCGATCGGGCAGTGACGGACGACGGTGTCGATCGATCCACTGCCCATGCTGATTCTATCTGCTGCATACTCTCGCTCACTGTACTCTGGGCTATGACTGATATGTGATTTGTCGATTGCCGTTGAGAGGTGTGCTGCAATGTTTGGTTCATTCATCTGTTCAGCCACAGAATTCGTTCGTGTACGTAGTTTATCATTGGATCTTACACGACTGTTAGCTGGTGGCTGGTGCAGCCGTGCCGTATACGTTCGAGTGTCACCGGTGTGCATTGTGCCGACTAAGATTATATTTTGTTGTGGTTCGTGGGTCTGACTGGTGGTCCAGGCAGCGACGATATGGAGGTTTTCCGGTTTCGGTGCGAGGTTTGTGGGGTGTAGGTCGAAGGGTCTTTTGTATTTCTTTTCTAGCCATGGAGGGAAATGCGAGGTCATGGTTTGAGTGTTCAGGGATCTTCCCTTGACCTACATTTTAGGCCTGTCTCATAAGTTTTCCCCTAGGAATTTCGCACATTAAATCGTGGCGCTACGCCATCACAAACTCTACTTTTTGCATTTAAAACCAAAAGCAGAATAAAAAGCTTTGATACGGTCAAACTTATGCGTGGTTTCCAAATGACTTGAAAAACCGTGGGAAATCCCTATTGAGAAAGAGAATATGTTTCATCCCTCATTAACTAATAACAAGTGAAGCTAGAGAGTTGATAGGGCAGATAAGACCCATATAATAGTAAAACAATCGATGAAACTTGTGATAAAAACCTTTTCATTGTGAGAGAGGTCAATTTCATATCAAAATTTCATATCTTGAAACTCGGAACATGACACTCCCCATTGAGACCGGCCTTATAAAGATTATGGCTTTGCCGCCGATGCGCTGGGTTCATAAAGCAGCAAGCAGGCTCGAGCTTTAGAGCTCATGAGCCTCGCGATGATGCATCCTCAAATCAAGTTGAAGTGGTTTGATTGACAAGGTGCAAGGACTTTGACGAGATTAGTTTGTGTCTCTTGTTGTGGTTAGGTCTTTTGTGCTTTTTGCATCGGAACAGTGGTTCCTTCTGTATCATCCTTTCGTGTCTCAGCTAGTTGATGTTAATGAATGACATCCTTTTCGTGAAAAAACAAAGATTAGATTTGGGGATCATTCTAATTTGGCTTGTGAGATAGATAGGCGAGATCAAACCTTGGCCAATTTTACTTCTTAACATGACATGGGTTGTAGTTGTCCTATACTTCCTCCAAATTATAAGTCGCTTTTGGCTTTTCAAATGTATTTCTTTACTATGTGTATTTAGACATAGTGTACATTAACTAGGTATCGCAAAGCAACAACCGAAAAGTCAAAATGAACTATAATTTCGTAACGAGGGAGTACGCCTAAATTTACTATAAACTTTTTCTAAAGATTCTATGTGCTAAGTGACTATGCGTAGTGTTTTTATTTACTTATTAGAACCACTGTGAGAAGGTCCACCTATTTTAGTATTGATGAACAATTCCTTACCCTCGTTCACCAACCGTCATTAGCAGGCTGGGCGTCAGCCTCTCAACCTCCGGGGCACGCGTGAGCAGTCGCCAACAATGCACTCACATCGTCATTACCTGCACTCCTCCATGGACGGCAAGCCACCTTTCGGGCTCCGACCGCTAGGGCCACCGGCTTATTATCGGTCGTCCTCGCCTCAGCCACCCACACCGTCCCCAAGAACTGCCACCGTATATGCTTCGCCCTGACCAACCCTTTCCACAAAAACACCGCATCAGATTCCATGCCATCCTTGCATGCCCCACCGCATCCACGCCAGAGGCCACACAAGAGCCTCGAAGCCCCAAGAGGTCCATTCGAGAGCCTGCGTCAGCCACACACAAGAGCTCGAAGCGCCATGACATGCTCGGTTGTCGCCCCAGAAGCTCTAAGAGACCTGCGCGAGGAAGAGAAGCGCGATATAGACGCTCGATGTCATGAAAGGTAATTGGTGCATACGTCTGATATGGACAATTGGGCAGGTCGCCCTGAATGTAGCGGGCCTAGAGGGTATTCCACCTAGGTATGACTTCGTCCCTCATTTGTGTATTTAGAATCACTCATTTATGGGAAGTTCCACACCAGGTCGATATATTTAGCTTGCAACCTAGTTCTTAGCTTTTATAATTAAATGAGATGTGTTTCCGATAATGGTCTAATATGCCTCTTGAGATGTTGTGAGCGAATGGACTCAACTTCGGTATAAGAGCGTGTCGAAACCCATTTAAACTAGTGCTGTTAGGGACAAGTTTTATAGACCACAAATAAAAAAATAGCAGTCACCTAATTTTAGGACGGCTGATATATATTTTACTCATCTTCCTTAGTCGAAGATGTGACTTTTAGGGGAGGGTTTATAAAAAAATCATCTTTTGTGAGTGATACAAAATAAAAACAAATTAGTGCCAGAACAAGGGGGTGTTTAGTTGGTGAAATATTTTGGGTTTGATTAATAGTACTTTTCGCTTGTATTTGATAACTATTATGTTACCATAGACCAATTAGGGCTCAAGATTTTGTCTCTCATTTTCCAAAATTAGCTTTTTTTTATCTACATCTAACGCTCATATGTGTTCGTGCACGCATGTCTTCATCACTTCTCATAATCACCCGACGGCCTCAGAGCAAGTATAATGCACGAAGTTATGGCCAGAAGCCGGCGTTTCGCTCGTCAGCCGCTGCTAGTGTATTTAGATGCTCCCTTGCAATTTCTCCCAGAGCAGGTTGATATATTTTCCCCCCCAACCTCCATGTTGCTAGCTAAATGTGATGCATTCATCGATAATGGTCTATGCCCCTATCATGTTGTGAGCGAATGCATGGCTTCTTTCTTCACCAAAGAACCAGAAACCATTAAACTTGCTCTCAGTAGGGACATGACATGGGAAGACAATCAAAAACCACCGTCACCTATTTTTAGGACGGTGAAGTATATTATTTTCTCGCCCGCATGACATGGAATTTTTTACCATTAATCTCGCCCTATAATAATGACATGGCGCTTTTTGTGAGTGATACAAAAAGTAACCATTAATCTTGCTCAGTCGCAGCAGGACGCGCCGGCGACAGAAGTCATCCCCATGGGCGTCTCTGCAGGGATTACACCTGATATGTCGGGTATCGTACCGTAACACCCTTTTTGGTCACAGGCTCCAGAACGTTCACTTCCAACATGTCACTGTAAAAATGTTACTGCCCATTTCACTGCTGCACCCACCTGTCACTAGAAATGTTTTTTTGCATGTGACATTTTTTTCCTTGTATAAAAATATTTTTAACTCGTAACTTTTTTATCTCGATTTTTTCACAAAATAATACTCAAAACATCTCTACGTAGACGTAGGACAAATTAAATTCCAATCGATTATGCAAAAGAGTTGTATAACATACCGTCTCCGCGTCAGCAATTTTGCAGCCAAAGCATGACTAGCTGAAATCACAATAGTTCTCCTTTACTGTGCCAACATAATAACAGAATAAAACTGAAATGGGTCTTTACTCCAAACTGAGCATCAATCTCTTAACCGATATTAAAGAGATCAAATAAAGGTTGAATACCAGGTATCATCATCGTCTGAATGCCTCATATCATAATCTGGTTCATCTACTATAACACAAGGACATCTCATTGTTGCTGTGGCCACCAGTGCAGCAGAAAGGCAAGATGCAATCCAACTCAACAGCTGACTGTCCTTGTACTTTCGGTGCAGTTTTTATTACAAAAAGGGAAGGAGCAGCATCTTCATAGGTGTAGCTTACAGCACCGATCAACTTGAAAACCAAAACCAAAAGAAAAATACAGGTCGGTTGGGCGATTGAACTGCCACAAAGATTATCATCGATCAGGCCTCTACAGAAAGTTTCTTGATGTCCAATTTCCTGACATCAGGCATCTCCTCATCTTGAAACTCCCTCCCTGGCAACAGAAGCACAAAAAAGGTATTGTAATACAAACAACAAATTTACTCAATGTCAGAACTACTTTAGGGTAAAAGACTCTAAAGGTTTATAAATACTAGATGCACTCCAATAAAGAAGTGCACTCAAGTTAAGATGCACACCTCTTGAGTTGAGTCTCCATTGCTTCAACACATTCTTCTTAAGTCTGGTCAGCTCACTTTTGGTACTGCCCAATTCAAGTTTGCTCGATCTGGGAAGATCCTCCCTTCCGAATGCCAAGCCTATATCAAGTTTAACAGTGCAGAAGAAAACTTGAGAATGCAAGGACAAGCTAAATGAAAAACAAAAAAGGTTTTCTGTAAGGTCTTGTTAATTGGCCAGGGTTGGTCTAGGCTTAACCTAAGGACTAGTTTGACTGCACTCGCATTCACCTCAATACATCCGACCATCATCCAAAGAAACCCTTACATCAGCAAATCTAAACAATTAATCTAGATTGCCTAGCTGCATACAAGTAACAGTAGACCATAGACACGTATTATTTGCAAGAGATCAAAAAGCATGTGATGTATCTGTTAAAAGAATAGTTGTCTATAATAGTTGTCAGAGGAGAGCCATTCATCAGTTAAAAGAAGGTTTTGTCATCAAGGATTCAACCAGGGCTGGCCAGATCCTCCAATAACCATTAACATCAAAAAATATGCATCCCTCAGAGGGCTAGCAATATAACAAATTTGCTACTGAAAATATATTATTGAGATGAAGGATTATATTTGCATACTTTTTTGTTAATCTTGTCAAACTCTCGCCAAGAGGGTGGCCATGTTCTTCTCCTTTGTCGCTCCTCAAAAGTGGTTTCTTAATGTCCTTCAATCTTCTCAAGAGCTTCCATCATCAAAAGGCTCAATTCCAAGATGATCTATAAGACCACTCCTGTATCATAAAAACACAATAAGAAAAACAGCTAACACACAATTTGTGACAGAATTTTGTAAGATGAACCAAAGTTGCAACCAAATAAAAATATAAACTGCTGTTACACGCACAGATGGTGATAGGAGAAAATAGCACTTTATCTAGGCAAAACTATATGGATGGTGAAAAAAAGATACCAAAAATGCAATATATCTAGGCTATTTGAATTATGCCATTCACATGGTTAACACACACAAAAAAAAAAAAAGGTGGCATTTCAGCACTTTTTGGGAAAAAACATGCATAATGGCAATGGATTTTTTTATTTTTATCCTGATCTGTTGAAGAGTATTCATAAGTCCGTGCATCAGGATGCCCTTTGTGAAGGTCCCAATGGTGTATTTAATCCTTTGAGAATCAGAAAGAAGATCCGCCCCTAACATTTAGGACGATAGTAGTATAATCAGATAGGTTTACCATGACAATGGGCATGAGTGAATATATATACACAAAATAGAAAGTAAACAAGGGAAAGTGAATGCTTATTCTGACACTAGATTTATGCTAAAATTCAATTCACAAATGTGATTTCAAACTTATCAGTGAACAGTGGTGGTATATGCATTAGCAAAAACCCACTATGCATTAAGCAATCCTGAAATCAAAACATTTTTCTCACAAATAACATAGTCATATTCTTACTATACAGTGTTTATTTTGAATCATGTTTTATGGATTCTACCACTACCAATTGTCACCACGTCCAGAAAATTATAACTGAAAAACACAAAGCAAAGACAAATTGATGGATATAATAAGCTAATGACCATGGAATACTAGTGACACAGTTTGTCTTACTTTTTCCCTTACAGTCTTCATGACTTGGGCATAACGAGAAACTGCCGCTGGGTCATCTGGATCAATAGTGATCTTTTCTTTTTTTTAAGGACACCAAGAGCTGTCTCAAACTTCTTCTTTTACCTCAAAGAATATGCCCTTCAGGAGATCTTGAGAGCATCAAAGAGTGAAAGAAATAAAAAATTAAGCTCCAAAGGTTCTATAACACATAAAAACAGTATTCTGATCATTGTTTAGTACATATATATAATATAAAACTAATAAAGAAAAAATTGCATATGGATGAGCTTATAAATGAAAATCTGTACTATGGATTATAATAATCAGATTTTTTAAAAAATGGACATCATCTTAATGTCAAAGGACATACTGAGTAGTACATCATTAAACGCACAGCTTAGCCATGTCAGAAATGTTCAATAAAACGAAACTAAATATCACAGTTATGTAGTCTGTGTTAGCTTCCTGTGCCCAGAACTTCAGAGACATAACAAAATTCTGAGCTATGCAAATACAGTTCAGGATACTGAAAAAGTTTCATGATAAAACTATCATACCACCTGGTCCCATAAAACAACAGGAGGTTTAATATGGAGGATTTGTGTTTTTTAACTTTTTCCCAGGACTGAAAATTTCACTTGCAATAAGCATTTACTGTTCAAGCACATATACATAACCATAATAGATCCATGACCAAAGCAGTTTTTTCAACTAATAGGGTACATAAACTAAAAAGTATGAGAAACTTACCATCCCCATTGACAGGAGGACGGTCAGATGGAGCTGCAAAGGAGCGAACTTGAGTGGCACCTCCATTCCCAAAAGCCGCTTGAACCGAATATAGCTGCAACAGAATCAACATATGAACTGAGTAACGCAATCACACGAGCCAGTATAGAAGGTGAAGCGCCAATAACCGAACATATGCTGACACTAAATGACCCACTAAAAATAACGATGAGCACATTCTCACGAAATAAACTCCTTTTCTCGTATACTCAATTCAAAATGCACAACAATAATCAACTGCAACAACACCTAGGATCAATTATACTAATCATGGCATCCGATATGCATTCGGGTTGAAAGGATCTGAGCTGTTGTAAACAAGAGACTGCATCGTCTCCACGGCCTGCCGCCTCCAATTCCCAAACTAGCAAACAAACTAAAGATTCACATTTCCTAATCGAGAAATTCCTTCCAAACTCCGACCGCTGAGTCAATACGATGACAAAACTATGACGCCAGAGAAAAAATGCATCGATCTCGAACATCCACCACCATTTGCGACCGATGTTTCCTAGAAAAACTCCAGAGAGAACCACAGATCCCACGCAGACTACGCGCCCGCGCGCGCCGAGGCAGACGGCACCGGATCAGATCTAGCAAGAGAATAGGGTTCCCCAGGGGGCGCGACGCATAGGGGGGTCGAGGAAACGAACCTGACGGGAGCGCGAGACGAGGCGAGCGGCCAGCGCCATGGCTGATGCGGCGGTGGGGGCGGCGCTAGGGCTGGGGCCTCCTCCGCTTCTCTTCGATCTCCGCGAGGGAAAGCGAGCGAGAGAGAGATGGGGATGGGAGGGAGGAGAAATGAGGGCGGCGCAGGAGCTCCGCTTTGTGCCTGCTCCTCCGCTGCTCTCCGCCGTCCGTTCCGCCAGGACGCTCCGGGCCCTTGCACGGATCTCAAAGCACGCGTCGATCCCGCAAAGCCCCCGCCCCTGAGTGCGCTGGACCTCTGGGCCCCACCATCCCTCCTCTGAGTGCGGTGGGGCCCGGCCCGGCCCAGCCCGCCTCGGTTCTTCCTCCCCGTCCCGTCTTCGCTTGGTTTGCTGCAGAGGTCAGGTCGCCGTCTCCCCACCGGCCACCGTCTCTCCTCGCCCCGCGGCTTTGACCTCGGCTCGCAATGAACTCTCTGCTGCGGCCGCCGCCACTGCCGGGGCTGACGCCGATCCTGAGCGCGAGGCGCAGGGTCTCGCCGCCGGCAGCGCCGGTGCGGGTCGGCTCGGCGTCGCTGGTCGGCGGCGGGCGCAGATGCCGGCGGGGATGGCAGTGGCGGCGTCGGCGGCTCCGTCGTGGATGGAGGAGGCCGGGGGTAGACGTGCTGGAGGAGGGCGGGCGTTGGAACCCGTCGGTGTCGGACTCCGTACCGCCCGGCGGGCTGCCCCGGCCCAACGCCACGGTGCTGGAGGCGCAGGCGCGGGTGTGCACGGGGCCCGCACAGACGCGCCTGCTCGGGAGGACCAGGCCATGCGCGTCCTCGACACCATCCTCCGTTCCGGTGAGTACAGCCATCTCGCCACCTTGGATACTCTGATAGATGGCAGCGCGGGCTGCTTCGAAACGAGCTGATTTTTGCTAATGAAGTGCCGCTCTGCTTGGTTTTGGCGCTAGTCCAGTGACAGTGAGTGACTGATATCTATGATTAGAATTTGGAAGCTCGATGCAAGCTTGGTCATCTTAGAAACTCTGCATCATCATCATAAACAGCAATTCTGTTACTGTTTGGTTGACATGCATGCGGACAAATAGTGGCGCTGTCAGTTTCTTTTGTTCTTTCCCCTTGCCTTCCACTTCCATGAGAAGCTTACGCTGCATTTTCTTTTTCATCTCTGTGCAGCGATGGGAGAACTCAAAGAGGAGCCAGTCTCTAGTGCACAGTTAGGTGCGTTCTTTGCAGGCATGACAATAAGAGCCAACTCATTCCCAGAGGCCACGCAGTGGAGCGAGGGAGAGCGACGCGCCATGAGCATATTTTTGGCCACGCCTTGTGCAAGTTCTTCCTCCTGAGGTGAAGTTTATAGCAGACCCTGAAGGGACAATCATGGGTGCAAATGGTTTAACAGGACCTCGGTATGTTGGTCAAGGAACTGGAGAGATGAGACTCGTCGGTGCTCTGAGGGAAGTGCTTGCTGGTGGCCATTTAGGTTATGAGGAGGTTCAGTGTGTAATAAAGGATATTCTACCAATTGGATCAAGTTCAGAATTGACGGAGGTCAGTGAAGCACTGCTAGCGGCATTTTTGATTGGACAGCGGATGAATAGAGAAAACTGGATCGGAGCTCAAAGCGTATTGCCTAGCCTTTGATGATGAACTAGGTAACTCCAGAAAAACTAGGTAATACCAAGTGGGTTCTTAGACCGAATAGACAAATAAATGGTGTCATTTGTTATCACTTTTTATCAGGTCCTCCTCCAGTTGCTGACGTCAAGTCCTTGACACACTATGGTGAACCATATGATGGTAATACACGCTTTTTAGGAGTACTCTATTTGTTGCAGCGGTTCGAGCCTGCTATGGTGAATCATGCCTCCTCCATGGTGTTGAATGGATGCCACCCAAGGTCAGCTATCTACTAAAACATGTCCAACAACAATAGTCATCTGTCAGTTGTCGCTTGAGAACCATTTGTGTTGTTAATGACCAAGGTTTTCAGGGTGGAATAACAGAAGGACAAATGCTCAAATTCATGGGCGCAAAACATACACTTATCTCCAACACAAGCCAAGATACTGTTGGAGGTGTGGTAACAGCTCTGCCTGTTCTGCAACCCAGTATATTTGTTTCTTTTTTCACTTCTAACTGATCCAATTATCCAACTCTTTGGTTGCTTTCAGGATGAGAGTACTGGTTTTGCATATTTGAATCTTCAAGAAGCTTGTCCACCATTGTAAGTTTGTCATTTCTTTTGCGACTTTATACTCTGGTTACCAAAGTCATTCTTCATGTTCCTGCAGGGATGGAATCATGAACTTTTATTATTAAAACTGCAAGAAACATGTGCATTTTTAACTTTAAGTTACTATTATTTATTGATGCATGCTATATGATTAAGAATTTACTCAGTAAAGAAGTCATATTTTATGAGACAGTTTTTAACCTGTTATTCTTGCAGATATTCGATTATTGGGCTCAGGGAGCATATTAAGAAACGCCACCATTGGCTACTTCTGAGAAAGTTCAACAATTTGTGAGGGTGAGTTACTCTTTCTCAGCCAATTGTAAATTTGTGACGCTTTTATTGCAAGAATAGATAAATTGGGAGCATTTCAGTGATTGAATTTCTTTAATGTTTGGGGTAGTATATTTATGTTGTGTACCATCAGTTGTGCCTATGGATACCTTAAAGGATTGCAAGCTTTTCCTTAAAAGATTTTTCAAGACCTCCTGATCTTTTGATCAACTAATAAGGTAATATTTAGTAAATCTACTTTTAGGCTTTCTTTTATAAATTGTTCGGTGGTTTACTAGGCCTTTAAAAATATTTTTTTCACTAGGATATTTTAGGCAAAAGTTTCTCATGAGACTTAAGTTTTAAGGACTGTCAAGATCTTTGTTGTCTACTTAATTTTATACAAGTGCTTGTTCATTGTTTATAAATTGAATGAGTAATATTATATTATTATATTGGTGGTTGACCTTTTTACGTGTGTACTCTGTTGTGATTTTTTTAGGAATCTACTCTTGTTGCAAATATTACAACATGCTGTTTGGTCATGTGTTTGATTCATGATTCACTCAAATCTATCAGTTCATTTTAAAAAGGCTTATTGGTCTTATTGGTGCGGCCACCTGCTAGGCACGGGGAGAGAATCAATGGTTGCAGGATTTTATCACGAAGGCTATGAAGATCCATTGCTTATGCTGATGAGAAGGAGAACTGTTCATGCTGGACTAGTTGTGAAGGTAAGTTCAACGGTATTGTTTTGTACTTTTGTTGCTTTTTGAGAACTCATTAATGAGTCCTTCAATAAAATGAAATCGCTTTTGAAGTTTGAATTCTGCTAGATAGGAAGTTCTAATTTTTTATTCAGTTAATACCATTAGCATTTCACTTCCCTTTGTATTTTTGTCGTAATGCAAATTTGATGAATAAATACTATTGTGTTCTCAGATTTATAGACTGTTACACTGCTAAGGGCATAAGACAATTATATGTTGTACGTGCAGGGTGAGGAAGGTGCACTTTCATTGACAACCAAGGAAAGATCACCTCATGCATCAAAAGGATTTCCTGTTAACCACTGTTCAGGGTTTCGACACCAAACAACATAAATTTCTCTGAGAGTGATGGTACAAAACTGAATATATGTCACTCCTTTTACTAATTTTATGTAGTAATCAGCTGAACATACATTGGAGTCCATTGGGGGCCATATGAAGGGCTATTTGATGAAGGAAGAGTCAGCACTGAACCCCCCTAGCGCAGTCACTTGATAGTACTGCATGTTATTGTTCACTCTTGGACAGGGTGGGTTTGTTAGATCAAGCCAGATTGAACGTTATCTCTTTCCTTAATTCTAGAGAATCCCTACCCTTTGTGGTGCAGCTGCCATTCGCCTGCATTGTTGTGCTGCTTGGGTTCTGGGTCATCTAAAGTATGTCCATGATAATAGGGCATTATGGCAAGGGATGGGGCTACTGCTAAATAAGGAATATCTCAATTGTTTTCTACTTCTGATTTGTCATGTACCTTGGCAGCTGATTCATATAAACAGGATTTGTCATGTTCTTAAGTTGAATATGTCAGTCGTTATGAAATGATTTCAGGGTTATGGGCTTATCTATTTTATCTTTCAGGTATTTCTAGAGAAAGCTTCAGGGTGATTGTGAATGCCCAGGAACTTGGTTTTGAATCCACTGAAACTCCAAGAACTGATAGATCAGTAAGCCTTTTCTCCCCTGGCTCCTGGCAGTATACAATAATGTTTGCTAGTGATCATGTATGACCCATAATTTGTCGGCGCAAGATATGCGTGACGCTTACATTATTCCCTAATTCTGAATCAGATTCTAAAGAACTTGGAGCTTGGTCTGGCAGCACTAGGCGGTGAGAAAGGAGCAGCCTATGACCGAATAGTTCTTAATGCAGCCATGGCCGACCACTTACTAGGCTGCAGTGGAGCCGAGGATATCCACACTGCACTTGACCGGGCAAGGGAAGCCATTGATAGCGGTGGAGCTCTGAGAAGGCTCATGAGTTACATAAAGATCTCGCACAGTGTGTCTTAGCGTTGATCCGTGACCAAGTACTGGTTGTACAATTTTGGCTTGAATCACGACCGGATCTTCTTCCCGAAGTCTGATTGCCTTCACCACTCAATGTTACAAGCTAGCATGAAACATTCCTTGGCCATCAAGGGCCTGTCAGTAAAAAAAAACAGTTGAAATGAAACAGTGCCCTTTTGAAAATGGTAGTGACAAGGAATGTTTGTTATAAGATTTTTTGTTTTGCCATGAGAAAAGTTGATGTTGTGTAACAGGCGCAGATTCTCCTCTTGTGAGCTGTATACGAATCAGATTTATAGTGGCATTGTGAATACTCTGCATAACCTCATCAAGGCTGAAACCATATCAGATTTTGTTTATGAATCTATGTGCCCTTCTTCTTAATGTAGTGGATCATCATCCCTTGTTGCGTTGTGTATCACACTTAGGGGTGCAAATTACAATTAGGTGCACCGCCAAACCTCTTTAATTGAAGTATTTTTACTATTTGTCCAAATTTTTAGAGAATTAGTCCAAATACTTGAACTAAAAGGTTCGAGGTGCACCTAAAGCACCTTTTGCACCCTAATCACACTGATTCGGTGATTCCGATATCACGTTTCAGAGGTCGTGATGCTGTCAGTCAGCCGACTGAAAAAAAAATTGATTCGCTGTCACTACGTGTCCATTCAACATTTTTTAATCCATTCAACAGTTTCCCTCTTATAGGAAGGTTCAGAGAGCCGTTACAACAAGAGCACCCGCAGTTGTTGATGAATTTGACTCGGTCTTCCTCGCGTGCCTCTGCAATGTGCAGTGCCTCGCCTCCATCATCCACCATTCGTTGCCGCCGCCAAGCTCGAGAGACGAGAGGTGAGAGGGTATGGTAGGGCGTCGGCTGTGCTAGTGGATGGCGGCAGCGCGCGGAACGGGCGCCGCCGTAATCGCCGGGTCGCGTGTACCGCGGCACGCTCGCCACCTGCTCGACGCTCGTCCTCCCTCGGCTCCGCGCCCATTTCGGTTCGCCACCTGCTCATCTGATCTCGACCTGGGGATGCAACATTCCATGGAGCGCGCGCACGGAGCACGGAACGTCGCAGAGTGTGCGGCGGGTGGTTCTGGCCGCAACGGCGTGCTGATTCCACATCAGGTGCGGCTGCGCGGCAGAGAGCAGCTGCCCCGCGTCCGGTCTTCGTATCACGTCAGGTTTTTCTCGCCGCCTCACTTCTCGTTCTCGCCCTAAATTTTGTCCGTCATGTGGGACTCGTCCAACGGCATGGGTCGATGCTGCTCATTCTGTTCCAGACGAATCCGGTTTATAGTTACTACTGCTAAATGTAAGACTGAATAGTCCGGATTTTACTAGTTACTACTGTGAGATGTAAAACTCAATGGTCATTACTTGCTTGCTTAGCTCTATCTTCCACTTTCCATCATCATGATATGATTGGAATTGAATTATCACATTTTACTTCCGAAGAGGGAGAGCTGACCAGAACAGGAGCATGATACAGAGTGACACAACATGGGTTTTCACCTTTGTTGAGTAAAGTGAAGAATATGCTGCATCATGACCACAAATTGCTTTTGCATATCAACAAAGATTACAAGCATTTGACCTAGTCCATGTCCTCGATCCTACCTCAATGTTTCATGGAAACCTGAATTTACACACTAGACATATATTTACAAACATCTTCAACATATATACTCTCAAGGGAGGAAAAACAAACATCTGCAACATCACAAAATTTCAATGCGATGGTTGCCAAGAGGACCTTCTCCTAACCCATCGCAAACATTCTGCCACCAAAATACATGGCTCACAAGACTACAAACAATACAATAATGTACAAGTTCTAAGGCGAGTGAAGTTTTATGCCTTTGGAGATTCTGGTTTTGTGCGCCCAGGTTTGCCTACAATGGCTTTCTTCACTTTTGCAAGTTGGTGCTTTACCTTTGATCCCACACCAGACAATAGGCCCTGTTTTTTAAGTGCCTTCTGAGCTGCTCCTGGTGCTTCAGTTTTCATTGCCGCTTCATCTGTGAAATTCTCAGGTCCCTCTATGTCCTTTATCTTCTCGTCATAAATCTTCTCTTCTGCATCAGCCTTTGGACTCTGTTCTGACTCAGCATTTGGACTCTGCATCAGCCAGAGCTTACTTACGTCCACATAGTGTTCTTCAGTCTCAGAAGCTTCTCTGGGTGAAACTACATTGAGATCACGTTCCTGGACCTTTGGATCAAACAGTTCCTGGTCTTCATTGGATTTTATGCTCACTGTTTGCTGAGGGCTTTCGACTGTCTCAGGCACATCCTGTTCTTGGGTCAGAATCTCTTTCTTGGCCAAAAGTTGCTGGTCTCCTTCATCAGTCTCTTCAGGAGACTTTTTGTTCAGCACTAATTTCCTGGTGTTCCTGAAAATTAGATTCCCCTACTTTTTCTGCCTCCATTGCAGATTCGTTGTCAGCAGCTTCATCTTGCTTATCTTGGTTGATCTGCAAGTTTGGACCATCAGCCTGAATTTGGACTGCTGTTGGAAAGTTTTCTTCAGATATTTCCCTTTCTCGGGCCAAAACTGTCTGAGTGTCGCAAAACTGGTTCAATAATTTGAGTTGCTAGCTCATTAGATGTTACTTCGGAGCTTGTGATTTCCTGCAGATTTACATGTGAACTTTCTACATTCTCTTCAGAAACTTCATCTGTGGCTGTGTTTGCATGCTGCTCCTCTTCTTTCTTATCTACTTCTTCATTCTGCAGTTGAATATCAGTAGAGCATGTGGCCTCAACGTTGGCAGATTCAGTGGGTTTGTCTTCTTTGGCAGACACAGGGTTCTGAACACTTGCAATATCGCTAGACAAGTCATTTGCATCAGTCATTCCTGATTCTGTCAACAAAGGTGCTTGCTCAGACACTGCATCAACACTTATGTCTTCAGGCAAAGATTCAAGCACGAGTCTTGTTTGTCCTTCTCCTAGAGTATCATCTTCGGAAGCCTTTGTGATTGTTGAGTCACTCGGGCTGCTCCTCAAGTTTCCATTTTCATATTCTGTTGATACCTCCATGTTTTCCTGACATACAGTTCCAATTGCTCTGTCATCCAGCTCAACATTCGAAATATCAATATCTCTAGTTTCCATTTTTGTAGAAACACCAGCTGCTTCTCCGTCAGCAATTCACCAGAAATTTCATCCTGGGGATTGTCATGGTATGCTGGTATTTCCAAGTCATGAGTGTTCTTTTGACATCCTCATCAGTTTCAATTGATCTTTCTCTGTCCAGCTTAATATCATCACTTTGTTCTTTGACAATTTCCTGTGTTTCTTCAGAGCACTTAACTTCATGTTCCTCTTGTTCAACAAAGGTGTGATCGTCATCCACCTTATTTTTCTGTAGGAAGTGACCCTACACTTTCTTCTTGTTTAGAAATGAACGTGTCACTGCCATCTTCTGTCACTTCGCCTTGCTTCCTTGCAGCCTCAGATTCTGAATCTTCATTTGCATCACTGCTCTCTTTTCCCAGTATTAGATTCATCAAAAAATGGGGAGACAGGTAATTCTTGTTCAACTTCTTCCTTAGCCTCTCCAATTTTTGTATCTTGCATGTCATCTTCATTCTTTTCCCTGAGAGGTTGATTCTCATCTCGTATGTCCTGTTCACCCTGTTCATTGGGAATTTGATTCTCTCCTGGTTCAGTTTGAAGGAGCTTCTCTGACGAAGGCAGCTCTCTTTCTGTTTGCTCTAAGCTAAGCACCTTTTCAGGGGTGTTGCCATCCTGTGCCGGATGTCCAGGAAGGTCAAGATTGAGGTTTTCCATATTGTCATTCACACTTTCTTCCTTTGGTGTTGTAATTACCAATGAAACATCAAGATCCCTTCCAGTGTCAGTAAAGGTCTTGAGACTTCCGCTAGACGGTGCTCCATCAGCTCCGCTAACCTACATGGAAAAATGGAAATTAATTTAGTAATACTACCATATAACTCCAAAATAGTTACTAACTGCTGACTTACTGACCTTGTCAGTAGTATCTTCATTGATCGTTACTGCTTCAGTGGCTGCTGTACTGCTTGCCTCTGTTTCCTCATGTGAAGCAGTTTCTTCGATCTTGTCAAGTGAATTTTCTTCTGTTTCAAGTTGCAGAACATCATCTGCATTAATTTCTTCTTGACATTGTTCTGTTTGGTTTATGTCTGCGACAGATTCATCATTGTTTTCTTGCATAGCTTCAGTATCTACATCATTTTTCTCGGACATTGAAAGTTTTTCATCTTCAACCTGATTGCAGGAAAAAATGGAATAGCATTTCAATAACAGACTTGATAAGTAAAACTGGTAACATGAATTTCGAGGCATATAAGAGTGATACTTATTGAAGGGTATTAGGAATGACCTTATGATGACTGCTTGAGTCCTCAACATTGCTCTGTATGGATGATTCTACAGAAGGTTCAGAAGTGGAATCGAGTCCCTTGTTTTCTCCTATCTCTTCAGTTTCTCTAGGCTTTATACTTGCATTTTCATGGATTATTTCTTCGCATTGAGGTGCTGTATCATCAATTTTAGCATCCACATTGTACAGTTGAGGTGACTCTTCCTTCTCAGAATTCATCTGTAACTCATCATGACAAATAGCATTGTCTTCATGTATGTCTTTACTTTCTTCTATTTCATCTGCGGTCTCTTTCTCTGATGTGTGAATGACGTGAATAGGATCCTGCACAATAAATATAACAGATATTGCTCATTGCTTGTTCAAAAGAAAAACTATAACTCATTGCTCAGATTACTATGGTGTCATTTTAACAGAGAATTACTGCTAGCTATGAATGTTTCTGGAACTACTGATGCATAGTGAGCTAATTTAAGAGTCAGACCATTAGAAATTGCTGAAATTTACTGAGTGTTGATGCCCCCTGCCATCGAGATATGGTGCGGGAGCGAAGGAGAAAACATGTTTTGTATGGAATGCAAATCTAAACATCACTCTCTTCATTTCCTGTTGTTTTGTTTTTACCTGTATATAACTGTTGTTATTCCTATCGCTTTACAGTTTTTCTTATGGAAATATCTTTATATTTCTTCAAGAGGAAAATAAATGAAAAGTGACTCCAAAAAAAAAAATTTACGCCTTTTGGACTTTGAACATTTGTCATAAACATCCAATTTATTCATTACTTTTGAAACATCATGCACAAACTTTAGTTATAGATGAAAATTCAGTCAATTAGACCTTACATTCTCTAGTATTTTGTCTTCCGAAGGAGCTGGGTCAGATGCTTCTTGAATAGATGATATCAAACCCGGTTCAATCTGCACAATGAGTAAAACATAACAGTGTTTTTAGTGTAACCAATGAGAGGCTTTCACCAAATAATCACTACTTTGGTATAGGTCATTTTCAATATAATACTCTTTTCTTAGTTTTACTTCTACTTAGTGAGCTCACATAATAATTCAATGCACTAGGAGTAGTTTTCGCATCTAGTGTTTTCTCAAGAAAAAAATGGTGATGTGGTAGACCAATAATAAGGAAGGGTTTTCAGTTTTTCCCTCTACATTTCTAATCTGGAAATTTATCACTTTCAACTTTGGTAATCCAACACTGATACAATTAGCAAAAGAATATATATCTAATTTCTCACACGTCACTGGTGAAAACTCTGAACTGACCTCTTCTTTCCTAATTTCATCAGTTGTTTCGCCATGTTCATTAGTAGAAGCTTTTGCTACTACATCATCATTTTCTGCATTCTCCTGCTCATCTTTGTTATCATTTTTGGCATCATCATCTTCTTCAGTTCCTTCACTTGTTTCCTCAATGTTTTCAACTTTCATATCCATAAAGCTTTGGGTAGATGCCTTGGATAGGGCTTCATTCTTGACAATCTCACTAATGGATGCCTCTGTTTGTTCAGCCTGCAGGGTTTCATTGGTAAAAACTTATTTTTCGTTCTTTTTATTAAAGAAGTCCAGAAAAAGTAATACATGCAATGAGTCCTTATATTTACCTCGAATGCATCATTATCTTTTGTCTTGTTTATTGCTACATTTTCGAAATTCTGGTACTCCACTAGTGGTTCTGTGGTTAAATCATCCCTCTTTTTCTTTCGTGTGTCTGTTCATCTACCTGAAGTTCATCATTCTGACTTTCAATCTCCTCATCTTCTTTCTGGTTTTGAACTGAGTCAATCTTTTGCAGAGCCTCATCTTGTTCCAAATCACATGGATCGTCCTGTATAAGAAACACTAGTGAGGTGTCTTGCAAGCTATGTCCAATCTCAAAGTCATATTTTTTTTCTCAAATACACAGGAGAACTGTGTATCATTGCATTAAGAAGAAAAAATAAGGAGAATACAAATTACAAACACCACCCACCACACCCTCACTCAAACTAGAGTCATATTCAGACAGCACTACTGATGTTTTTCTTTCTTTCTTTTTTCTTTGCAGTATGCAACTTAGATTTAGCTTAATAATTCTGCATCTTGGCTAGCAATAGTTATACATTTACTGTTCATTTTATACTTTACAATATATGTTTCAGCTTCCAACTTTGCACAGAGCCTGCTTTTTTAACTGTTTATGTTGATCTAACTAAACAGTCTGGCATGCCAAAAATGAAAATAGTCTGGCAGAAATAATTTAAAAGCTTATCTTTGTTTGGTGGACTCCTTCATGTAATATAATAATGATTCTAGTCAATCTATGATCATATAGTGTTTTTTACTTATATAAGATGATGGACTTCACAGCTTGTTATCTGCCTCTTACTGGATAAAAGGCTGTGGTAATGCTGTTCCCAGTTATTTTAAATTCTAGTTGAGCAGTATGCCAGTAGCTACATCTTGTATTGGTCTAGCATTTATGCTAAGTGCTAAGGGAGGTTAATGTACAAAATATAGATACCTTTAGTTCTTCTGGCTTCTGTGTTTCATCTTCTGGTGTTGCTCCATTATCTGTTGGAGTTGGTTCCTCTGAAACAGCAATATTGGATTGTTCTCCATCATTAATGGCTTCTGTGTTCTGCTTTTCCTCCGTTGCTTCCAAGTCATCCATTTGCTGAACACCATAAGTCGGTTCTATTGTTGCTATATTATTGTCTGAAGCTAGTTTCTCTATTGCATCAAAGTGGCTTGTATGAAAGTCTTCTTCAGCTTCAGTGGCATCGACACCCTTGCTTTCTTCCACTGGTTGCTCTTGTTTAATGTCAACATGTGGGTCAATTTCTCTTGCAACAGAATTTTCTGTAGTTGTTGCTTCAAGGGCAACAGTGCTGCTTTTGGTCTGAGATTTCTTCTACCTTTACAAGCTTGCTGTTTTCATTGTCTTTGGATAATTCTAACTGTTCTGCTGGCTGGGCATATGAATCTAGATCACTTTCCAATTCATTCCTTTCTTCAGCTGCATTATCAGGAGTGGCAATGTTACTTCGTGTGGAGGCTTCATCAGCTTCAATTGCTTTATTGTCTTCCACTTCTGGTAGTTTGTCCTCATGAACCTGCTGATCATCAGCATTTGGCTCACCATCTACTGCTGGCTTCTCAAGGGTAGAAACTATGTGTTCTTGCTGATCTTCTCGTTCCACGGCTTCAATGTCTTTTGTTTCTTCTGTTAAATCCAGTTCTTGCACTTCTTGGACATCAGGAGTTGGTTCAGTTCTTGGTACTTGATCTGCCTCTCCAGGAGTAGGAAAGCTACTGATATCTGAGAATTCATCAGTTTTGTCATCTTCACTGTCCTTGATTTCTTGAGATTTCAGATTCTGCACTTCTTGTGTGTTAAAAGATGGCTCTGTTACTGCTGTATTTTCTTCTGTTGGAGTATGATCATCAGAAGTAGAACCATGTGTCTCTCCTGAATGTTCCGTTGTGTCAGTGCTGTCTTCAACTGATTCTAGTTCACGAACAGGTTCAGTACCAGTATGCGAGGGCATTTGGTGTTGAAGTATCGTCTTCAGTGTGCTCCTTTATATCTGCAACATTACTCTCATGAGGGACTGCTTCAGCCTCCATGGTTTCCAGGATCTTTTCTGATGTGTAGTCACTTGCTGTTATGACATCCTCTGTTTCAATTGTTCCTGTGTCCTTGGTCTCTTCCAGATCTGCCTCGTGGAAAGATGATGTATCAGCGGTTGCATCTGTTTCTGGAGCTGCTGCCTCGGCAAGAGCAGTATTGCTTTTCACATTTTCTGTGTCCTCATTTTCTTCTGCTAACTGTGAACTGTCTGCTTGAGTATCAGAATTTGGTTCTGTTGATGTGAACTCCTCAGAAGAGAGAGTGTTAAATGAGGCAATTTCTTCAGAATTATCAGCTTCAATTTCCTTGATGTCAGCAGATTCTTGATCCTGAAGTTGTTGGTGATCAACTTCTGGTTCAGTGGCTACATTATCTTCTGCTGCTATTTCTTCTGGGACAGACTCCTCAGCGGTAGAGATTATTTTTTCCTGGGAGGTACTTGGAGATTCGTTGGCTTCAGTGTCATTATCTTCGATTGATTCTGGTTTCAGACCACTTGATATTTCTTCTGCTGCTTGCTCCTCTGACTGAGCAATATTGCTCACCTCTGTTGATTCATGCAATTCGGTTGTGGCTGGATTTTCTTCTTGAGTTGGCATCTTAAAGACAGTAGCATTCATTTCAAGGGATGTTTCATTCACTTCGTCAATTTGAGTGTTCTTTATCTCCTCTGATCCCAGGTCCTGCACAGCCTGTATATCAGCAGGTGGCTCGCCTTCAGGGACATTGCTTTCTTCAGCTGAACCCCCAGCAGAAGCTGTGTTGCTTTGGTCAGAGATCCCTCCAGTCACGATATCTTTGTGACCATCAATGACTTCTGAAGATTCTGTGATGTTGTCACAACTTGTTTCACTTTCTTTTATATGATCTTCTTGAGAAGGCTCCTCTGAAACACAGGTGTCGCTTTCTCGGGGAACTGCTGCAACTTCAGTGGGTTCAATTTCCTTTATTTCTGTTTCTGACTCTGTCTGCTGCATCTCACTTTCCTGTATATTATTTTCTTGAGCTGAATAATCGAATTGTGCAGCATTCCCTGGTCAGAAGCTTCCTCTGATTCAACAGGTTCTGTGCTCTTCGTTTCTTCTGGTTCTAGCTCCTGTTTATGCGTTTCAGTGATATCCTCAGTCTGTAGCACATTATGTTCAATTGCCTCATCAACAATCACCACATCAGAGACTTCTGCAGTACTCTCAGCTATGTTTTGCTTAGTTTCTTCTGTTGATTCTGCGTTATCTACTTCTTGACTACCACAACTTGGCTCATCTGCTGCTACATTATCTTCCACTGTGTCCTCTGAAGTAGATATAGTATTTTCATGGTAAGTTTCAGTGTCCTTAACTTCAACCAAATCTTGTTCAAGAGTTTGATGGATTTCACCGTTATCTGGTTCATCTGCTGTTGAATCATTTTCTACTGCAAGTTCCTTGGAAGGAGTAATATGGTCGAGTTTGGTGATTTCTTCAGCTTCAGTTGCTTCAATGTCCTTTATTTCTTCTGTTTCAGTCACTTGTGGCTCACTTGCTGTAGCATCTTCCACATGATGTGCATGCTGGATTTCAGAACATGGCTCTGTGGCTGCTACATGGTTTTCTGGAGTTGTCTCCTCAAAAGCAGCACTGCTTTGTTGCATCTCTGCTTCAGTATCGACTGCTTCAGCATCTCCTACTGATTCCTGGCTCTGTTCTTGAATACTTACATCTGGCTCCCTCATCTGTGCATCATGTTCTGGCATTGTGTCCTCAGGGATCACCATGTTGCTCTTGTGCTCAGTTTCTTCAGTCTTTACATTTACCAGCACTTCTTGAGCATCGACCCCTGGCTCATCAGTGTGTTCAGATTTAGGCGCCTCTTCTTGCAGCGCATCTGCATCTTTCGCATCAGCTTGCTGACCAAGTTGCTCTTCTGCTTTTATCACCTCTTGTGTAGGTTCTGCAATACATGTGTCTTCTGAAAAGCTCTCTTTGTGATCAGGATGGATAGCACCATCTGCTTTAACTAGCTCATCTGCTTCTGTGTTTCCATCGGTAGTATCTGGAATGGCATCAGAGATGTCCAGATTGATCTCCACAGGTGTTTGAATTCCAGATGGTGCTTCAGTTATAATCTCAACATCAGGAATGTTTGCCGTGCTTGCTGATTGTGTGTCCTCAGTTGCATTTTCTGTTACTAGGTCCTGGTATTGCTCTCCATCTTCTGTTTGCCCAGTAGCTTCCAATGTGTCTTCCTGCACTGTGTTATTTGTAACACCTAAATTGTGTTGATCTTCTAGAACTGCCTCCTCAAAAGCAGCACTGCTTTGTTGCACTGGTGCTTCAGTATCAACTGCTTCAGCAACTTCTCTTTCTTCCAATGATTCATGGTTCTGCACTTGAATAGTTTCAGGTGGCTCCCTTGTCGCGTCATATTCTGGTGATGTCTCCTCAGATGCTGGCATATTGCTCTGGTGGGCTGCTTCTTCAGTTTTTTCATTCCCAGGGCCATCAGTTTCTTCAGCAGATTCTTGATTCAGCACTTCAAGAGCATCAGTTGCTGGTTCATCAGCGTATTCAGATTTAGGCACCTCTTCCTGCACCACGTCTGCATCCATTGCATCAGCTTGCTGGTTCTGTTGATCTTCTACTTTGAGCACCTCTTCTGTAGGTTCTGCAGTAGATGCATCTTCTAGAAAGCTCTCTTTCTTGTCAGGATGAACAACAGCATGTGCTTTAGCTGGCTCATCTGCTTCTGTGTTTCCATCGGTAGTGTCTGGAATGGCATCAGAGATGTCCAGATTGATCTCCACAGGTGTTTGAATTCCAGATGGTGCTTCAGTTATAACCTCAACATCAGGAATGTTTGCGCGCTGCTTGCTGGTTGTGTGCCCTCAGTTGCATTTTCTGTTACTAGGTCCTGATATTGCTCACCATCTTCTGTTTGCCCAGTAGCTTCCAATGTGTCTTCCAGCACTGTGTTATTTGTAACACCTACATTATGTTGATCTTCTAGAACTGCCTCCTCAAAAGCAACACTGCTTTGTTGCACTGGTGCTTCAGTATCAACTGCTTCTGCAACTTCTCTTTCTTCTACAGTAGCTTCTCTTTCTTCCAATAATTCCTGGTTCTGCACTTGAATAGTTTCAGGTGGCTCCTTTGTCGCGTCATATTCTGGCGTTGTCTCCTCAGATGCTGGCATATTGCTCTCGTGGGCTGTTTCTTCAGTCTTTTTGTTCCCTGGGCCATCAGTTTCTTCAGCAGATTCTTGATTCAGCACTTCAAGTTCTTCAGCAGATTCTTGATTCAGCACTTCAAGAGCATCAGTTGCTGGCTCGTCAGTGTATTCAGATTTAGGCACCTCTTCCTGCACCACGTCTGCATCCATTAAATCAGCTTGCTGGTTCTGCTGATCTTCTACTTTGAGCACCTCTTCTGTAGGTCCTGCAGTAGATGTATCTTCTAGAAAGCTCTCTTTCTTGTCAGGATGGACAACAGCATGTGCTTTAGCTGGCTCGTCTGCTTCTGTGTTTCCATCGGTAGTATCTGGAATGGTGTCAGAGATGTCCAGATTGATCTCCACAGGTTTTTGAATTCCAGATGGTGCTTCGGTTATAATTTCAACATCAGGAATGTTTGCCGTGCTTGCTGATTGTGTGTCCTCAGTTGCATTTTCTGTTACTAGGTCCTGGTATTGCTCACCATCTTCTGTTTGCCCAGCAGCTTCCAATGTGTCTTCCTGCACTGTGTTATTTGTAACACCTAAATTGTGTTGACCTTCTAGAACTGCCTCCTCAAAAGCAGCACTGCTTTGTTGCACTGGTGCTTCAGTATCAACTGCTTCAGCAACTTCTCTTTCTTCTACAGTAGCCTCTCTTTCTTCTAATGATTCCTGGTTCTGCACTTGAATATCTGCAGGTGGATCCCTTGTTGTAGTGTCATATTCTGGTGTTGTTTCCTTGTGGGCTGTTTCTTCAGTATTCACTAGGCCATCAATTTCTTCAGCAGATTCTTGATTCAGCAGTTCAAGAGCATCAGTTACTGGCTCATCAGCGTGCTCAGATTTAGGCACCTCTTCCTGCACTATGTTTGCATCCATCACATCAGCTTGCTCGCTCTGTTGATCTTCTGCTTTGACTACCTCTTCTGTAGGTTCTGCACTAGATGGATCTTCTGGAAAGCTCTCTTTCTGGTCAGGTTGAACAACAGCTTGTGCTTTATCTGGCTCATCTGTTTCCGTGTTTGCATCAATAGTATCGGAACGGCATCAGCGTTGTCCAGATTCAGCTCCCCAGGAGTTTGGACTCCAGAAGGTGCTTCAGTTACAATCTCAACATGGGGAATGTTTGCCATGCTTGCAGATTGTGTATGCTCAGTTGCCTTTTCTGGTTCTAGACCCTCATCCTGCTGACCATCACCCTTTTGCTCAATAGCTCTCAGTGTGTCCTCATTCACAGTATCATTATGTATTGTAATACCTGAATTAGGTTGATCTTCTTGAATTGCATCCCCAAAACCACTGCTTGGTTGGATTTCTGCTTCAGTATCTTCTATTTCTTCTAATGATTCCTGGTTATGCACTTGAGTATTCACTGGTGGAGAACTCATTGTTGCCTCATGTTCTAGTGTTGTCTCCTTTGGAGCTGCCACGTTCCCCTGGTGTGCAGTTTCTTCAATCTTTTCATTCATCGAGCCATCAGTTTCTTCAGCAAGTTCTTGATTCAACAGTCCTTGAGCATCAATCGTTGGCTCATGAGCTTCAGATTTAAGCTTGTCTTCCTGCTGATCAGTTTCTTCACATTTAATCTCTTCCGGGGCCACATCTGCATCCATCGTATCAGCTTGCTGACTCTGTTGATCTTCTACTTTGGCCACCTCTTCAGGATGAACAGCTCCATCTGCCGCCTTAGTTGGTTCATCTGTTTCTGTCTTTTCATCAATAGTCTCCGGAATGTCATCAGAATCATCCATACATGGCTCCACAGGAGCTTGGAATCCAGTAGGTGCCTCAGCTACAATCTCAACATCGGCATTATTTGTGATGCTTGCAGGTTCTGTGTTCTCGTTTGCCTTTTCTGGTTCTTGATTTTGGTCTTGCTGACCATCATCTGTTTGCTCAATAGCATTGTCTGTGATGCTTGAAGGTTCTGTGTTCTTGTTTGCCTTTTCTGGTTCTTGATTTTGGTCTTGCTGATCATCATCTGTTTGCTCAACAGCATTGTCAGTTTCCAGCGTGTCTTCCTGCACCGAGTCTTCATCCACTGTAACACCTAAATCTTGTTGGTCATCACCCTTGGGTTCTTCATCTTTCTTGTGCTTCAGAAGGCGGTTGTCTTCTGTTGTGCTCTCTCCATGGCTTAAACCATCAGTCACATCTTCTTTGTTGATTCCGCTGCTCTGATCTAGTTCTGCTTCTTCCTGATCGCTGTCATGCAGCTGCTCATTTGAAATCTTCTCTTCTTTGTCTGTAAGGCCATTCAGAGAAGATGCTTCGCCGTTTAGATTATATTCTGGAGGAAGTTGAACATCAGAGGGTGCTTCTACTAAAACTTGATCCTCTGGAATCTTCAACGTTCCTTCAGTTGAATCGATGGTTTCTCCCATGCTCTTGATCTCCATCAGAGATGAAAGCTTGCCTTCTGGGTGTGCTTGCAAATGGACTGTTCCTAAATCCACAGCTTCCACTTGGACTTCCTGGGAAGTTATAGATAAATCTGGCATTAAAATAGTGGATTTCATGCGGCATTTGACAGTCATAATAATATTATTAATTTGTGATGTATTTTTAACATAAACAACAAATATTAGTATGTTTTAGTCTTTTTATACCCATAATAGTCATAAACCAAAAGTAGGAATATAAAAGGAAATGTTAACCTATACAATCTTATATTAACCGTCCTTGATTTTGTTCGATTACAGCCATAATATACTCAAAAGGACATCCAGTCATTAATGTACTATAGCACTGCAAAAGTGCAAGCAGACTGTCCTGCATAGCAGTCTGCCAGTCGCCATTTCTCGTTGTAAATGGCACATGTAGGTACATGTATGATAGTATGGGCCTGTAGAGTCTAAACTTCTAGTACTGCAGCAAGTGGTCAAAAAGAACATGCTGACTAGTCAAATAGTACACTGCCCCGGCAGTACTGCATGTGGGCATCCTAACTGGATGAGTTTGTGCCTCTCCAAAAACAGTGTTAAATTCTTACATGAAGGGCAAGTTCTTATTAATCATGTTAGTGCTGCAACTATATGTGTTGGCATGATTTAAATAGACTTTTGCTCTCTTCAAGCCTTTGTATTAAATCACCACACTGGATGGTTGACGCTCAGTGTAAATTAATGTTAGATGCTTATGCATGCTTACCTAACCCTGTCATTCACGTCACAACAGTTGACCAAACTGTTAAACTTGTCTATCCTTATTGTTAGTGGTTTTTTTTTCTAATTCTGGATGGGTTGAACCTAGTAGGAGGAAACAAAATGTTATATAATCCTTTGACTAACATCATTTTCTCAAATTTGGGTGAATTCACATTCATCTACCAAGTCCAGGAGAGCGATACTAGGTTGAGAAAAGGAGTAACCAAAAGAGACGAGCAAAGCATGTCACTCAGTGATACCTACCATGGCTGATTACCTGTGAAACTGTAACTTATATTTAGTTTTCCATCGTTATTTTTCTTGACCCCTGGATCCTTCAGGCATATACTACAATACTAACTAATTTCGCATGTACCTTTTTCCCAATCAAATCAAGAACAAAACACAATTCAAAATACACCCTAACTATGATAACTCTTCCTACTGCGTTCAATTCTTTCACTCTTTGTTATAAACAAGGAAACTTGGTTGCTTTTCAAGAATTTGTTTAACTGAAAGAAATGAGTGCAGCACCATTTCTACACAGTTTACTACATGAAGCTTCTTCTTGTTACTGAAAGGAGATTAACAGTAAACACGTAACAACTGTGGTACCAGAAAGAAGGTATCATAATGGTTTTTCTTGCAAAATGGTAAAAAAAAAAAAAAAAAAACTGAATTGTTAGAAACATGCTTATCATGACATAGCTGATAAGATTTCTGTGACAATGAATCTCCTTACATAGCTCTACATCTTAGCAAAGTATGTATGCATGCAGGAAAACAGAAGCAAGCAAGTGATGCAGGAAAACAGAAGCAAGCAAGTGATGCAGAAGTGTGAGGCTAAGAGGGGACATTTCTTACCGTCCCATCTGCTGCTTCTCTCGCTTCATCTTCGGTCGCCATTGCTCCAGATCAGAAGGAGAAAGAAGGAGGAGAAGAAGAAGAAAGGAAAAAGGAAAAAAGAAAGATGGAGGAGTAGCTTCTCTATGAAAAAGGCTTGTGAGCTCTCGAAAAGCTGGTGGTCTTTATACTGACCTTTCCTCTGCCCCTCTGTCAATATGTTTTCTATTGCTGAACAGCGGTTAGGAAGCAGTGACAGACTGACAGTGCTCTTGACAGGGAATTAGCACTTGCCTAAGTGTAATCTTGACTAAGCAGGAGAAGTTATCCCTGAAATGGCAGATCAAAGAACATGCAGAGTCACCATTAGGTGCCAAAATGCCAACTGGTACGTCAGGCACATGGTTGTGGTGGCTGGACCATTGTGTCTGCGTTCTTGCTTTGATGGACCCACAGAACCTTTTTTGTGTGACATTATTGGATCGATGATTGATAAGCGAGTACCGTTCTTGGATCCTTCATCTTTCGTTATCCTTTTTTTTCTTTTCTAAGTGCGGCTCAAAAGAAAAAGTTTAATTTTTGGTGTGAAGATACTATTATCTGCTAATCTTTTGCTTGGCTTCACATATCAGATAGCATGATTGGTCTTCAGAAATTCCATTACGGTGCAAATTTTTCTCCTACTCTAGGCTTCCCTTGTATGCTTTAGTCACTTTCAACTATTTATGAAATGGCTGCGTTCATCTTACCTCATATTGCACTTGGGGCGCAAGGGAACAAACGGGTTTGGCCAATGTTTCTGCAGCCTGGAGGAAGTTTACCTGGATCAAATCAAGTGAAAAGCAGGACAGCATGAAAGTAACCTGGCCTTTGGTATAATTATTGTGTTATGTCCTGCAAAAGTTGCATCCAAGGTTGCTTTCACTTTACAAAACATGGTTTCTTTCAAATTCATCTACCATTCTTTCTACAGCCTTAGTCCTGAATCTTAAATGAACTGATGGTTGCGGTTTATGACCAAGAGCTCCTAACCCAATCTACCTTTTTGTTCAGGCCATTGTTCCAGCATTCAGAGCTATGGCACTGAGGTTGCTCCCCTGTGGATCACTGAAGCACAAGGACAGAGAAAGGTTGTAGAATGCAAACCCCAGAATACTGAATCCAGTCAAGTGGATGCAGGGGACGGTGGCCGGCAGCAAAAAGCTCCACATGTTCAACCGCCCTGGACAAGGAAAATACCAAGTTGGCCAGCCCAAGTGCCACGCTGGATCCACCTCAAGTTCTTGCGGCAGAAAAGAAGTCCAGCGGTCAGTGCTGATCCGTCACCTGCTACTGATTATCAAAACTTGAGGCAGGTAATGCTATTATTATCCTAGCATATAGCTGCACCGAAAGAAGGAATGTCATGCCGCCGCTGGAAGATGACATGTTTGCTTTGCCAAATCCTCATCAGCAAAGTTTCCGGCCGCCCTAGTGCCGCTGTCAAGCCTGACTCAGCATGGTACGTACATTCTATCATCTCTTGGAAAACCTCCTGTCAGAGGTTGATGTTTTGGTTCCGGGAACTGTTTGCTTTCGGCACTTGGAATACATATAAAAATGAATCGTCAATTGTGGTCCCACAAGAGCAATAAGCACACACGAGGTCATGATTTAATCAACACAAACTCTTCTTCTCTAGACGCCGTAACCATTCAGTAATTCAGGATTTTCATGTCACCACAAATTCTGACCCATGCACAGTTTCCATTTTTTTGTGTATGACATTGCTATACCAAAATCTTACTGTAAGATTCTTCAGTCGCGAGTCATGACGTCATCTGATGCTGCAGCAAAGGATGAAAGTAATTGTTCAGAAGGAAAAGAATAGCAGAGAGGACATCTCACTTCTAAAAAGCAGAGGAGGGGGTGTCCAGTTATCTATGGTCTCTGGATGAAGGCAACAGCAGCGGCGAACATGAGGTGGCGACGGGAAACGAACACCGGCATCGGCACCGTCCATGCTAAAGCCGTATTGTCATTATATGCCGCCCAAGTCATAACCACCTACGGATTTCTGAATTGATTTCGTCATACATGGCCTGTCAATTCGAGCAATTTGTTGCCAGCCCGGGAATTTGAGGACGATGTGTGCCGGACAAACAGAAAGGAGAGGTATACTAAAGCCATACGTCACATAAAGTGTAGTCTAGTATAATTTGAGATGAGGAATGGAGCATCTTCGACCATTGCCAGCTCCATCGTGGATGCAACGACATTTTTCTATCCAGCGTGTCACCTCAGGTTGAGACGTGTCACAGAGGCCACACATGAAATATGGTAACACCCCTCTTTTGTTCTTTGAAATGAAATGTAGGAATTTCTTAAGGATGAAATTCAATGAGTGTACACGGCTAGAACATTTTTCTTGTGAAATTCTTTGCGAAAAATATGTATAAACTTGTGGTTTGCAAGTAGTCTTGACAGTTGCTGCTACAGCTTTTGCACAATGTCAGCATGTGTTTGTTAGGATGTGGATGTGGAGCAAGACTCACCAAAAAGGCTGGTACTACCGTGTACGCGTCTACTAACTCGTAGCTCCTCCCCAAGCTTGAGTGGCATGGAAAATGGATGGACTGCCAGTGTGATGATGGCGATGCTAGCGTTTGGCTTGTCTAGGGCATAGAAGAAACTAGCATGCAATTACTGATAAATAGTTCATTGATGCATTGGATTGTCTGCTTTCTTGTCTACATCCATGTCTTGTTGAAGCCTCATATTGCATAAACTAGAGCCCTTAAACAGGATGACCAAATAACATAGCATCAGTCAACTTATTAGCTGCTCAACCAGTTTGTTGTGAGAGTACTTGGCAAGGTCGGCTTACGACATCCAGTTTCTTTTCTAATTTCCCCACACTTATCTGAAAGCTTGGGCACCACCAAGGTGCAAATTCTTCTTGTGTTCCTCCTTTCGGAACAGACTTTGGACAGCAACATGACTGCAGCATAGGATGGGAGAATAATTATTTTTGTGCCTTATTATGTGAAAGGAAACTAGAAACCTCTACCCACCTAGTGATCGAGTGCCAAGTGGCAGCATTGAGTGGCTGCCGAAGTCTATGGCCACCAAGGTGACTACATGTGAAATTGGTTCTTGGCCTTGACCATAGAAAGCACCAAAGCGCCACACACCTTGGCTATCCTCACTCTGTGGTGCATTTAGAAGTGACAAATTGCAGTCATCTTCAAGGATTCCACGCACACAGTTCGGGCAGTGTCCATGGAAATTAAAGATGTCTACTCACTCCGTCTCAAAATATACGTCATTCTTGCTTCTCAAGAACCAACTTTGAGAAAATATATAGTAATGTCAAAAAATATTTATGGCACATAATTAGTATCACTAGAAAGATTTTTTTAATCTAATTTTTAATAAATTTACTTAGAGATATAAATGTTTCACATATTTTTCTATGCAAAATTATAGCACGGAAACAAAAAACGACAAATAATGTGGGATAGAGGGAGTACTTTCTTTTGGTCCATGGCTGGAGGGAGTCTCTTAAGCCCCTTTCAGTTGGTCATTTGTCTATGAGTAATTAGCTTACATATTTTAAATTAATACAACGGTCTGCTGACCTCTGCAAACTCTTCCTTCTCATTAATGTTATGCCGAGCAACCGGATCTTTAAAAAAAAAAAGAGAGCTTAAACTTGCTACATACTTCTACTTTGCTATGTTTCACCCTTTTTCATTATTAATTAAAACAAAAAACAATTGTGTTCCTTTTTTTTTTTTTTTTGAGAATTAACCTATATTGTGTTCTTTGAATGTCTTGACTTCTACTTTACTATTCTATCCCTTTCGGTCTTCTTCCTTCTCTCTCTGAGTAGTATGCAGTAGATATGACTTGGAACTTGTAATCATTACTATAGAAAAGGCTAAGCTGTTTTTGTTTTGTTGTAGTGAACAGTGTGCATGGAGGCGATACTGCATTTTGGCCCTTTGCCAGATCATCACTCCACTCATCAGAGCTAGCTGAGCTCGATTGCAGATCACTACTCCCTCCGTCCCTTTACGTGTGTCGCCCAGGAAGCGTGTGCGTATAAAAACAGCGGTTTTAGAAGACAAACATTTGGGGACAGAGGGAGCTTTTGAGGCATTCATGCTAGCAACTGGCCCCACCCAAACAAGCATCTAGCCGCTACTATAGGGTGGAGATGGAGGCAAAGAGGAAGGCTTTGTGGTGAAAAGCTTGTGCACAGGCTAGTGGTCAAGTTGTTGGTCCAGGGAGCAAAACCAACTAGCCTTTCCAGTTGTTTTTTTACCAGGATGATGAGACGGGAAATCATCGCAGATCCTGCCAGAGTGGATACGGTGTGCCTATGCTTTCCAGTGTGTGTCTGACATGTAGGCCCTACCTAAGTTGCACACACACAGCACAGACAGGCAGACGCTTTATTAAGAAATCCACACTGAACACAGTTCAGTAGCTCACTGATACTCCTACTTAACTGCATCTGCACAGGAAAAGATAAATAAATAAACAAACAAAATAAAGCAGCTGGAATTAATGCCTTGTTCGCTTTGTTTATTATTTGTATTCCCATTTGATTAACACAGTCATGTCTGACAGAATGATTAATTGGTGGATTATAAACTGGATTAATTGGCAGCAGATCAGGCAGGAACCATCTTCTTCTGAAAACCCAAGAAAGAATGGGTGGCCTCTCGTGGTTGAGCTGTCTCTGAGCATGGCGCGTACGTCATGCAGTCCCCACCACGACAGTTAGGTACACAAGATCTTCCTCTTCGCTTAACTTTTTTTTCTTCTCTCTACCTGAGACCACCAGATTAGGTGCCTGAGATTAAGAGATGGGAGCTTTATTATAATGCCAAATGACAGAGCCAGACGGTAGGTAGGTAGGTGCCATGCATGCAACGGTGACATTGTGCCATGCATATGAAGTGCAGCAGGATCGAGCTGGCTCCCATATCGGTCTCAGTCCCAACAACAACAACAACGACAAGAAAAGGGTTTTGTTTCTTTGGCTTCAAATGACAGGAAGGAATCAAGAATTATATTCAGAACTGAGAAAGGCACTCATGCCTCATTAATGGTTGAGTCGTCAGTGAGATCAAATATGAGAGTTCCTAATTAACTTCCTTTCAGTGTGCTAGTTTGGTATGGTTGCCTAGTTGGTGAAGTCTTCATCTGTGCAGGTCATATGCCTGGTATGGTAAACTAGGGTTGCTGGATATATATAAATCTCTGATTGCAGTCTCTCCTTGTGATGGACAAGATAGTGGGCATCAGACAGCAAATACTATCATGCATTCATGCATGCAGATGTGTCACTTTCAGGCTGTCAGCAACCACAGGCACACATGCCTTCCCATTTAGAAGAGCTGGTACAGTCTACAGTGCGTGTGACTGTGAGAGTACTATACTGCCAAAAAGGAAAAGAAGAAAAATTGTGGTAGCACTAGCACAAGTGAGATTTGCATTTGGGCCGTTCTATTAGCAGCATAGTGGGCCTGGCGCTGGCAGCCCATGAATAACGGCCCAAATGCAAATATCACTTTGTACGTACTAGAAAGAAATGATTAATGATTGCCTCTTTGCAACTTTGCAAGTGTGTCCAATCTCCCTGCTCTTTGTTCCTTGCCTTCATCATGCCTGCCTGCCTCCATCTCCATTATATATATGCATATATATTATATATGCATATATATTATATATGCACACACACCAGACACCAGAGTAAGAGTAACCCCTTGAGCTTTGTCAAAAGAAGGCAGCACAGAAAGCCTACTAAAGCCTCACTTATTTAGTCTCCAGTAGCACCCTCTTTCTTCTGTGCTCAAAGCTCTCACCCCCATTTCCATTGCTTGCATTCTTGGTTCTCACGCACCTGCTGCTTATTAACACCACACAAGGCAAGAACACACACAGCGCTACACAAGGTTAGATTAATTATTTATTATCATCAGTCATCAGTAGATGATGGGGTTGCCGGAGGTGAAGAAGAAGAAGAAGCAACTGGTGCATAGTAAGCGAGTGGAAGATCGTCACGGGCAGCGCAAGCAGCAGCAGCACCAGGAGGACGGCAGCAAGGTCTGGGTGCTGGGCCTGTCCGGCGCCGGGATTGCAGCCCTGCCGCTGCAGCAGCAGCTCAAGCCCGTCAAGACGACCGGCCGCCGACGGCACACCGCCGCCGCCGAGGAGGAGGAGGGAGAGGACGAAGAGCCCGTGACGCCGAGAGGGGAAGGGTGGAGGATACCGGCAGAGGCGGCGACGTGCCCGCCCGCACCCAAGAAGCCCAGGACGGCGGTGTCCATCATCAGATCAGGCACTACTGCTGCCGCCGCCGGTCGCCGGTGCAACTACGACGGCGGCGAGGTGTTCGACGAGTTCTTCCGCGTGCCGGCGGATTTGGAGGCCGTCTTCGTCGCCCGCGCAGCCAAGGCGAACTAGCTACCTGCATTGGGTACGTGTAGGAAGGACTGCCAGTGTGTGTATGTGATGCTTGAGTGCTTGACCTTCAAGTGATCCAGGCTGGGCCGGATCTAGCAATTGTATGTGTGATGCAGATTGCAATGCATCGGCTGCTGGTGGTGAGTGAGTGAGAGTGGTGATAGAGAGTGAGTGAGTGCAGTTGTACAAATTCTCTTCAAGTACATGTTAATGCAAGTCCTAATTCGAAATGAAATTGTGTTGAAATGGAATAATTTTGTTGTCATTATTGTTCATTCCTTCTGGAGTTGTTATCTTTTAATTTGGTTTTGGCGTTTTGCTGCTGAATTATTGGATGGCATTTTTTTTACAGATTCATCTCTTTCCCAGTTACTATTTGAAGGAGGGAAGGGAGTGTAAACTCCTCCTCAGTTGAAATGGTGAAGAAATGCATGCATGTGCATGAGTAAATTAAGAGAACTAGGGTAGAATTATTAACAAAATGTTTTGGAAGGCGGTTAATTGGTTGGAGGAGCTGGTAGTTTCTTTTTCCATTGTAAATTGTATGTACACATGGCTGTGAAATGTATGATTATGCACTAACAGAATTTCACTGACATTGACAATTTTTTTCTATATATTTGAAAATTTGCAACATTTCTTTTAACAATGTATGTGTGCCTGTACATTATATAATTATATATAATCCATATATAGGTTCATTGTCCTCCCTCTCCCGCCAAAATTTGAAATCCTAACAGGGAAATCTGATTAAATCCCAGGAAACATGCGAATCACTTTGGAGTTGATATAATCATGTAATCGGCAGTTGCTCGCCTAAAGCTGTTTGCTTTCTCGAGCTTCGAGCTAGAAGAGAGAAAAGGGCTGTTTAAGTTAGGATCCCAACCTAAAAGTACTCAATACTCTAAACAAGCTTGTCAATCTTTATGCTGCATTTCACAGAGATATCCACTCATACGTGTACTAAATATTTATTTAACAACTAAAGGGGCATATATAATAGTATCTCTTTGTGCTTTCCTACCCCCTGAATCAAACTAAAGGAGCATAAAGTTTTCCTTTTACCATATGAATAATGAACGAGGTGCATTTCACAGAGTTCAGGCGCACTAACACAACAATCTAATGCCGATGAGAACGAATGTGATGATCGTATATACTTCCTCTATTCTAAATTATAAGTTGTTTTAGCTTTTCTAGATATATAATTGTTTTCACTAGGCAATATAACATAATAAGTAGATAATATATATAAAAACATATGTACTTAAAAAATCAAAACGATATATATACTTTGAAATGAAAAGAGTAGTAGTCCCGTGGCGAACATGCTTCCCTTTGTCACTATCTTGAAGACCAACACACTCCCATGTAAGCTAGCTAGTTTTTTCAGTAGGCCGGCCGGTATATAATCGAATGTTCTAGCCCTTTAAATATTCAGGTTCAGATACTGTTGGCTGCATGCACCACAGTTTGATCCGACGAACTGGTAGATATATAAAGTTGGCGATATATATAAAATCTGGATACTAGTATAACGGCTCCACTACTAGAGCTCAGTGGTCTCCCTTTCCTTCCCTTGGATCCCTCCATATCTGGGCCCCTACATTGCTCAGCAAAGCCACCGGCCTTGTAGTTGTAAAGAAGGTTGCACCCTACATCTGATTTGACCTACACAGTCAAGTTTTTTTTTTTTTTTTTTTTTTTTTTTTTTTTTTTTTTTTTTTTTTGATGAGTAGTTACTCTTTTTGTTTCCAGTGAAAAAGGCACTGTCAACTTTACTAAACACACTATTTATATCTTTACTAGATACGCACACTGCGTCTACGTGTGATGATGGGTGTAAATATGTAAGAACCAGTTGCTAACTGTATGTCTTTTTTTCTGCATGCATTAGTCAAAAGCAAGCATATGTTTCTACCAAGCCAAAACATCTATGTCAAAAACATATGCACCCTAATAATATCTTCTCTGACAGAGTGACAGTAAATTAACTGGTTTCTGGAATTACCTATAGCTAAACCAAGAAGCGTTATTGCAAGCCAAATACATACATATGTATAACAAGGGAAATGATGACTTGTGGAAAGGGAATACTCAAATATGCCTTTGGGAGAAGGCACACTAAAACCATAGGCTGATCTCTTAACCATCATGAAGTAAAGCTAGGGCTACTTGATCCATGTGCATTATTATGGCCTTGGGTTGGGCATGTCTCCAAATGATGAAGGCTCCAGTTTATAAACATGGTTAGAGGCACTAGTTCCACTGAACCATGTCTGCCATTATAGGAGCCTACCTGGATGCATATAATCAATTGACTCATTGCGTTTAATTTATTTTTTTTCCTTTAAACTAGACACACCGTGTACCCTCATGTAATTAACTAGAGTCCCTATTCTTGTCGTGATCCGCATCTACTAAGATATATGGTGATGCAATTATTGGATTGGAATGGATGTGCAAATGAAAGAAACAAGGAGCTAAGAAATGAGTTTTAGTTACGGGTGGTTTCCTAGATGAACACACCAGAATGAAATGTTTGTCGTGCCTCGGCAGCCGTGTTAACGTTCAGTTAGTGTGGTGTTGAGTGAGAACGACAAGAACTAAAGCTAAGCTCTTGTTGAAATACATGCAGGATTGGTGGCCAAATGCGCGTGAATTAGAAAATTCAAGCTCAACGCATTGTATATATATGCACCTAATGAATGGTACTCAAGTCTCTGTCTTTTCCTTCTGTATTTTTCTGTAAAAACACTTTGATCATAAAACTTTTAACTTTATAATGATTGAACACAAAAGGGGATTATATATAGTGCCTAGGGGGGCCGAGAGAGAGAGAGACAGCAGTCATCTACCACAGAATCAATTCAAAGCCTACATTCGTGCTCTCGTCGACCTACCCTTACAATGTACTACCTCTATCCCCCTCAAAAAAAAAAAATACAAAATTGTAGATTTGCATCAAACAATATTATTGATATTTATGACTCAAAATAAGTATACCATGAAAATATATTTATTATATGATAATCCAATGAAAACAAGAATTATATCTTTTTTTTACAGGGGTAATACAAGAGAACGTGACCCTTTGGATCTATCACAATCTGTAGGCTGATGCTGATCCACCAAGGCATGACACCTAGCGTGCTTCACCATTTGTGAAACAACACTTGATACATCACGCAGGGGCCCTGTGTACAAGGCACTTTCACGGTTTTGGCAAGGGTCTATTGCAATAATGCGGCTCATGACTCATGAGCATGTGCCGAAAACGCAGCAAGGTGGACGCAAGAACAGGACAGAGCCCGGAACACCGGGGATAGACATAGACCCATCCACGCATCTACAGTTCCATGACAGATCCGCCGGGCACATGCTTTCCCAGCAAAAATTATGTAATGCGCCTCGTTACTTTGTTACAGGCTAGCCATAGGTGGATCCTTTTCACCTAAGCATATGTCCACCGCATGCATGCAACGGTGATAGATATGGTAAAAACCCTGGATTGTTTATGCAGAATGCATTGTGTGGCTGACGACATGTGTAACAACAATAAGGTACTGTTTTCATGTGAAACTGGATCATATACATGCGCACTAGTCAAAAGCTAGCAAATACTTATGCAGTGAAATGATTTCTTCTGTAGGAAAGGAGTGAACAAATTACCAGTCATGAATGCGCATCACAGATGTGTCCCAGCCTCCCAGGGGTGCTCACCAACTGCTGATGTTATGTTACAAAAGCACAGAGGCTAGTTCTTCTATCCCATCAAAGGGAACAGTGGTTGTACCCCATCTATGACAGCTCAAAGTACTGTTTCATTCAGCAATGTATATGTCAATTGATTAATCGTATGTCCTTCTTGTCTTCTTACTAATGGACAATGAATGTGGTTTACGTCCAAATAATCACAAATGTGTCCCAGGACCTCTGGGCCGCAGGGATCAGTTGGACCTTAGGCCAAAACCGTGCATTCAGGAGTCAGGACTTGGACATTTCAACAGAAGATGTTTCAGTAGCATCAGGGCCACGATGCTGATCTGTGATTGGTTCCCAAAATTAGTTCAAATTGAGAAGCTGAATGTTTTGGATTAGCCATTGCTCCATTCCAGATGCGACCAAGTCTTTCGAGAGCAGAGAAGGCATGGCATCTTAAATTGTAAAGAAGAAATGATTTAAGAAGCTTGCTCAAAGGTCAAAGAAACTGAGGATGATCAGGTATGCCGATCAGGATTCTATGCTGTAGACTCCTCTTGAGTACAAAAATGTGATCAGCCCAGGCCCCAATTCCCTGACGAATACTGAAGTCAGCGCCTAAGAGATGAGAGCTGCATTCCTTCAAGGGAAGAACAAGAAACTGGAAAATTGTCCATTGCTGAGCTTAGGCATTCAGCAAGTTCATCTATTTGACGCTTCATCATGTACAGCTCTTCAGCCCGATATTTGGATGTCCACTCTTCTACAATCCTAAGAGTTGGAAACAGCAGAAGATAAGTAATGGTGACATCAAAAGAAAAGCACATAGACATGGTATGTTGACCTTATGGGATATGGAAGAACTGAACTTTACATGAAACAAATGTTGCAGATACATGAACCATTTGTTGAGATCCTAAAACTTGTCATCAACAAAAATGTTACCCCAACCACTTGGCCAGGGTGGGGCTGTTGAATACAATCTTTTCACATCTTATCCAGTAAATTATTATAGCATTATGAATATTAACAAGCCCTGTTTTCAGATCGACGACTAATCGCGATTAATCGCGATTAGTCGCCCTTATCGTATCTGCGCCCTCGATAAAGGTCGTTCGATCAGTTTTTGAGCGATCAGAACGATTAGTCGTCCGATTAGTCCGATAAATCACGATTAGTAGATCCGATAAGGTGTGCTGGACGATCAGTGGAAGAACTATTTCCATTTCATATTGAAGGACTTGTTTATTTGTTTAATTATGTCATGTATTATGTACTGCCCAGTGCCCACAGTGTGTGTGTGCACTGTGAATCTGTGATGTGATGATTGTTGAACTGTGAATCTGTGATGATTGCCTTGATCTACTCTTTATATTTCTTTTTATTCTTTGCACTCTTCAGTCTTCACTCTTGTTTTTTTTTTCTGCTATTTTGCATGTTCAAATGGTTATGTAACTTATGTTCTTTCTTTGTAATTTCAGATTCAGGAACAAGGCAGCAGCAAGCACACACAATCAGGCATCAGCAAGCTGCAGTTACAGGTAAGTGGCCAAAAATCACATATATTTACATTATATACATTATATATATATAGTATATGCAAGGTCGATAAGTTGGTCAGGCATCAGGACGATAAGTTTGTCCGATCAGCCGATCAGCTCGATCAGCTCGACTAATCGAGCGATAAGGACGACTAATCGCCCTTATCGACCTTATCGGTGGTCTTACGACTAGGTTCGATAATACGATCTGAAAACAGGGTTAACAAGTAATTTGACAAAAAGAAAGGAACAGCTCAGATATCAGTTTGAAATTCGAATGACTAGATATTGCCTTCAATCATTAGTCACATGTGAAGCAAACATAAACATAAAAAAAAAATGCTATGAGCTATGAATAAAAATCAAAAGCCCAGTGTCCTCACAAAACACAGTATTAATGACTAAAGCACAGTGCAAACAGAACAAATACACACGACGAACTCCGAACATTTATCTTTAACTACAAGAACTAGCCATGTATGACTAAAAACCAGTATGGACCTCGAGAATTTGAACCAGGGTTTCTATTGCAACACTAGATTAAGATACCATCCTCCAGTAACATATGGAATATTAAAAAATTTCAAAAATTTTGTACATGACTAAATAGCTAAATACTCCATTTGTTCTTTTATTTAAGACATGGATTAGTTCAATTTTTGAATGGAGGGCATAGCAAACATCATAAAAAAAGTGTGCAGTGTGCATAAACTGTACCTTAAGTCTGCTTCTGAAGCGTTGCTACAATCAGAATACAAGAGTTTAACACTAGGCTGCAGATCTGCCATTCCATGTGAACCATTGATGTCATTTTCAAAACAGCAACCAGAAGATAACCATGCTTTTGAACTAAGAAGAACTAATTGCAGCATGGGCCTTTTGGTTTTCAAATCTCTGACTACTGTGCGGAAAGATATTTCCTCTTCTGCAACTTCAAGCAACAGATTCACAAAAACTCGTTCCAATGTATGCCCCCTGCACATAGATAATGTATGTCCATGTATCAGTGCTGGAATCAGTTTCTTAGCAATAATTGTAAAATATCTGTACAGAGCAAGAAAGATCATCATAATCCTTTTTTTCCTTTTACCACAACCAGAACTGTGAGTGAAGCTTTAACATCTAGCTCAAGATAAAACTTACCTAAACACATCATGAGGTCCTGTTACAGGAATTTCTGTAGATGTGTAGCACTTGAAGAGTCGAACACGGCCATCAGCCGAACAAGTTTAACACTGAGAAGGGTATGAGCCAAGAGGCGATGAGCATCGACCACAAAGAATTTCAACCCACTCAAAATCATTCAAGAGGTTAGATGCTTTGACAACGGTTAAGCTACTACCAAGAGAAATAGTTTTTGTTAATTTGTAATCTCTTTTAATCTCCAACATATTCTGTTTTTTTCTCATTCCCCAAGGACATTTGTGAAGGGTTATCTTCAGCTTTCTCACTGTATCCATTGACACAACAGCAATGGCCCAGATCAATCAGCGGCAAATCAGCCTCTTTCTTAGATTTCCCCATGTTCACAACACAACAGTCGGTTTCAGATTTCTCAAAGTACACATCATCACTTCCCATCTGAGAAGTGACAGATTGATTAGTCTGATGATTGACTCCATTTGTTTCACTACCACTAACACTTGGTCCCTCTTCCGAAATAATAGGCTGTTGTGCATGAGTAGCTGTGGTCTTTGCTTGCTCTTCTGAATTATTCATCTTCATCTCCACAGTGGTATGATCTTTTCTACACTAACATCTAATATAGCTTCTTTTAGAGCAACAAAATCTCTACTAACTGCTGGACCAGCTACCTGAGATACTAAATCCGCTTCAAGATAGTCTGTTTCTACAGTAATGGAAGTTGCATCCAGTAGACTTGTTCCCTCTAAACGACCATATGCGCTAATAAACTGAGATACTAGTTTCTCGCCTGCACCACCAAATGAGGTGCAACATCCACCAAACCAATTGTCAGCCACATCTTCCCAATCTACAGATGGCATTTCCATGATTTTCCTGGGGAAAACGGCATCAAGATTGTTATAATCAGCACCAATATAGTAATCAAATTCTGCATAACAAAAATTTTCACCCAGGTTCTCAGGTCTAGTATTAAAAGAGATTAATAGGAAATGAGAAAAGGCAACCGATGTACACCAGCTCATAAGTAGCCAAAATTTGTAATAACCTCAAATTACTACTGGCAATAAGAAATTTTAGGTTTATCAACATCAAGCTTTGGTGGAAGGTAAAAAGCTATATGATTCTGACCTGCAGATTGCAGGTAGTTCCACAAATTAAAATTCTGGGAGAAAGCTTCAGATGCTTCTGGGATAACAAACAAAATAGGTAGAACAATTGAAGGCTAACACTTAGAAGAGAAAATTGCATATTTAGGATTAGGACGAGTCCTAAAGTCCTAAATTGCATATTTAGGATGGGTCCTAAAGTCCTAAATATGCAATTTTCTCCACTTAGAACATTTTAATTCATAGCAACTTTGCAAAAGCAGGAGCCATCAGCCTATAAACAGTAAGATCTCTTCAACTTAAAATCAAGGAAAAACATACAAAAGTGTATTGAATCTTAAAGGTGCATGTGAATAAGAACAGCATTGGTTGTGCAGAAGCTGTGAACCGTGTGAAGTTGTTTAACTTGACCAAAAGAGGAGAAACAGCTACTCCACTTTAAGCTAGAAGTACAATGAGGTAAAACACCACCTAAGGCTTAACAAATATACCATTTCAATTTTCAGTAATGACAGATACAGTAGATGTGCAGATTAAATGGAATGCCAGTGTCCAGTAGTGCAAAGTGAGAACCACTAGTCATCTCTGCCAGAAATTTTATTTAAGCAATACAGGTTTCTACAAATCTCCGCTGGACACACATGCTAGGCATAAACTGACTACTGAAGATTACAACAACTGAACAAAGTGCAGTAAAACTAGAAGTGACAAGGCGCCGATGCTCTATACCTTAATGGCTCTTTTTTGTCAACCTTGACGAACAACTTTTGCAATACAAGTGAACGTCTCCAGAAGATAAGCTCTTCAAATCTGTTTATTGATGACAACGAATCATAAGAAACAATGCATACTCACTATTCAGTTTCATCTGAAGAAATAGATACCCAACGAACATTTCGCCAAGCCTACTTCCAAACGGAGAGATGACTGACCATCGCGCAGCGCCAGAGAAGCCGGAGGCTCCTCGCCGGCGGGCGGGGGGAACGCGGCGGCGACGACGGGGTGGTCGACGGGCAGGACGAGCGCGAGGCGGAGCTCGAGGTGGTCCCCGCGGCGGCGGCGCGGCACTCGACGGGGGCGGAGGGGTCGACGAGCACCCTCGGGACGGGGACCCTGAGCGCGACGGCGGTTCCATCCCCGGGGAGCGAGAAGGAGAGGTGGAGGAGGGAACCCTGGAGTCGGAGGTCGGCGCGGAGGTCAGAGGGGAAGGGAGATGAGAGTGCGGGGCTGGGGAAGAGGTATAGGCGGAGGAGAGGGAGGTGGGTTAGGGCTTCCCACGTGTACCGCCATTGCCG
>JADLZK010008908.1:0-27646 GCA_015847255.1 Hyparrhenia diplandra
CTATGTCTTATCATAGTTTCTTGGGTTAAATTCCTGCTCGGTGCATGATCGATATTCTACCTAAGCTGCTGTGGTATATATCTGGAGGAGATACGACCATGTCGCGGTGAGATTGTTTGATTTTTCTTTTGGTGCTACCGCGTTGCTTCATGTGATTTTGTACCATATACTAGCAAAGCGACATCAATGCCATGTCACCTATATTTGTTATCTTTTGTTGGTGCAACCGCAGAGTGCTTCATGATCTCGATCACGCGCAATGATGACTACGCTTTCCTCTTCTACCGCTAGATTAATGGGAAATAGGGTGGTGCTAAGTGATGAATACACAATATACCATACACATGATGGAGGCAATGCTCATTAGCTATGATGATTCTTCATCTGTTTGCATCGTTGTGCGTGGCGAAGGCGTTGATCTTGAAGGCGTTGATTTTATTTTATTTGTGTTTCCGGTTTCGCGTCTTTGGAGTTCAAACCTTTCACGGTTCTTTCTACCTTCCTCGATGACTTCTCCTTTCTCTAATTTGATCATTTGCCTTTGCTTTTGCACTCATACTTGCTTATGATCACTGCCTATGATGTCGGTATTGCATTATACATTATTATTATCTTGATGCGAGCTTACGCTATTGCCCATGAAGTGATAGATATATTCGATTCGAGCACACCCTATTACCAAAGATTGTTTTATTAAAGATACGGGGTACATTGATTTGTTTTGATTTGTTGGAATTAGGTTTTGTTTTGGTAAACCAAATTTGGCATTCATCTCTAAAACAAAAAGATGGCTGATTGCACAATCTTTCAAAATTGATTAAAATCATGAGAGTAAAGAGATCGTACTTCCTCTTAGGCTTTTGATTGCCCAATACGGATGTTAGTTTCAGTGTTTCTTCATTTATTGTTCATTTTATGCGATTGATTGTCGGATCCTTGCGTTTCGCCACCAAATTTTACATACAAAACCATCCCTAACATATTTATAGTGACCTCGAAAAAATCATATATTGTGTTATCAGCCTGTGCACTTTTAGCTATGGCCAACGTTACTGATATGATTTTGTGGATCGTCAGAAAGAAATAAAAGTGATTGCACATTTTTCAGGCTATTGAATTAGAGGCTTAGAGCATCCATTATGAGATGAGCTGACAACAAAAATTAGTACCCTCATCTAGAGCAGTCCGGCGCCCTGGGCCATATCCATATTAGCAGAATTGTTTCATCTGGTTCTACCTATCCCTAGGGCACATCCATGTTAGCGGGAATTGTTTTAGATGCGGTTCTACCTCTTTGTTCACTTTGCCAGTAGCGTGTCGTGTCATTTGCTTTCGGTTGTGGGATCTGAGACTACCTAGGTGTTATGGTATAGATCGAGGACATGACCATGACAATGATATTTGATTGAATTTTTTAGTGCCTTGCCGGTGCTCATGATTTTGTAGAATATATCGAGCACAACACCATATCGGAGATATTTGTTTCCTTTTTTGTTGGTTACCTTTTGATTACTCATGATCTTAATTAGGTGTCAGTGATGAGTACACACTCCTCTTGCTGCTAGATTAGTTTAGGGAATAGGGTCTTTTTGTGATGAATACGATATAAATGTTTAATGTTTCATGTAGTGATCATGGGCCATCCTTCATGATCACTGTATGCCATCAATTCTTGTACTTTTGGTTACGAGCCGCACCCTATTCGGAGATAGTTTATCAAAGGTCCAAAATAATGGGAATTTTTTTTTTGGTTGTTGTATCGGTTTGTTTCGCATTGAACCAAATTTAGGTTCCATCTTTAAAATAAAAAGATGCCAGTTGAGTGTCCCAAAGGTGAGGTGAAATCATGAAATGAGAGGTATGTACTTCTCTCGGTTAATGCATTTGATATGTTGTGAACTAAAATAGATGATCTTACTTCTCTCCATTTAATGCAATGATATGTTGTGAGCTAAAAACGATGATCTTCTCTGTTTCTTAGATCCCTGAACTTGGTTTGCCTTGGTTGATCCACCTAAAAAAATAGTGTTAGTAAGTCCATGCTTTCCTATCAGTTTTCTAAAAAACCTCAACATCTTTGTTAAAAACAGGTTCATCACGTGACCTTGTTTTTACGTATGATTGTATAAATAATAAACATGAATAGTGGTACTTTCGGATGTATATTCCACGGTGTTTTCCTTTTTTAGCCCGTTACAATTGTTGAGACAACGATCATTAGTCATCTAACATTGTTTGTTTCTACATTCGGTCGAGAGAAGTAGATGCTTTGATTTGGTCGACCTTAACGTGTTCAACGCCGGCGCATACACCACTTGTCTAGGTAAGCTACCACCCTTTTGCTTACATTTGTTTTCGCGGCATATAAAACAGATCATGCTATTTTTAACAGTGTTTTATTTAGACTCAAAGCTCCAACTCTTTGAGTAGTACTTTAAAAGGTCTATTTTACATATTTGAAATAAAGCTTTTTCTATTCCTTTGCATGTAGAATGCATTTGCAAATAATGTTTCTCACGCTGAATTATACGTGATGATTTGGTGTATGTGCCTTCACCCTGAATATCGTTTGCCTATAATTGTTAGATTGACATGAACATACATCATGTAACCATAGCTTGCCTTTTATTTTTTGAGAAAAAAATAGGCAATGGGACAATCGGACATATGTAAAGCCTCTCCGGACTATCTGAGTAGTTCATATCGGAGGATGCATATGGAAGTGGTAATATCCTACTAAAGTCTTGAAGATGATGTTATTAAAGCGCGTGTTTATTATTTGCAATGTGTTTATTATTGCTTTTGCTCCTTTGATGCCAACATGGTGGGTGCCATGTTCCTATAGGTTTAAAGAGATGCTCTATTGAATCCTTTTTTTTCCCTTGTTTCCCATCTTTGTTTTGATGCCAATCTCGGTTAATCTTTGCTAAATAAAAGCAGCACAACTATTGTCATGCGGCCATGTGTGTACCCTTTCATTGGTAATTGCTCACCACATGGCCCATACCCGACTCCTTTTGGTTTTTCGCCTCTTCCCGTCTCTCTTCGCCCCGCTTGATAGCTGATGTTGTGGACCGGCGCTCATTGTGATCGTGATCTTCTCTATTGTAGTGACATGCATGCACAAAGGTTCTGACCTACAAGGTGTTTGATTCAATGGCCCTTTACTCTAGCGCATCAAGAGCAAAGCACTGCTTTCGTATGCGGTCAGATTCCCTCTTTTCTTTATTGGTTGATTTTTATGCGTAATGGCTGAACACGAGGGAAGATGAGAGCATATGACTCCACCATGACCTCAAATTTGCCAATGAATCTGTTCATAGATACATATTTTGAGCAGTAGTATTAGTTTGCCTCAAATATGGTCTCAATGTTATATTTTTTCACGTGCAAAATTTTGTTACGGAATCTGACTTCACACGTGAGCTAAACTTTATTACGCAATGCGACTTCACACCATTTTCTTTGTTATATTTTGACATTGCTTCATGCACATATAATGTCAGGGTGTGACCTACTTGAACAAGCATCATCTTAATGTGAACTAATCTTCAGCGGGGGCTATGGAGATTTTCCATTGTTCTATAGTATTATGCATGCTTTTGCTTCAAGAAGATAGTATTATGCATGCTCATGTGTTTGCACTATGAATAATTTTGTTTAGGTCATTAGGTTGCAACTTGCAAGACAATGGTGATATTACTAAAGGGGCAGGATTGCTGGTTCTAGGTTGATCCGGTCGGTTGTTTGTAGTCCATGTCCTTTGTAAAGTTGTTTCTCTTTTACCAATGCAAATATCAATAAAGATGGTGGTCTCATAGAAAATTGGTTCTGCTGCAGGTTAACAAATGAAAAAATTTAGAATGTTGGTCTAATGGGCTGTGTAAAGTATATATTCATACATCTATTTTTTGGAATAAATTATTAGCCTTTCTATATTTTGGGTTCTGTGTCTACCATATTACAATACCTTACCAACACCCAACCTTGCATATTGACCAAAATTGGCTATATCGACATATTTTGGTCTATTAGATTCATGCTCTGCCGTATTGTGTAGTATCTTGGTTAGAATCTAGAATTCGGCCTATTTTTGTACCTAAGTTTTTGCATAGCATGGTACCACTTGCTACATTTTCATTCCCTTCCATAGTTTGTTTTCGAGGGGATATGGCTAACTAAACCATTGAAATTGGATCATGCATAAAAATAACATGTATACTATCATCCCTATTGATAATTTGTTGTTTATGATATCGACCGGGATCCCTTGATGCCTAAAGCGGAGAATCTCGTGTAAGGTTTTTCGAGGCATATGGGAATTAATCGACATATGGGCTCGTTTGTAAACTCTTGCGGTTATCTTAGATTAAAGCCTTTATCCTCTTGATGATGTTTGCTTCTTTGACAAACTTCTTTCTATATATCTTTGCTTAAACAAGTGCTACTGCCGATGTGGGCCGTCCTATGTACTGCTGGTTATTTTAGCGCTCTGTCTCGTCTAATATAAAATAATGTTCCATCTTGCTGCTCTTGGGACATACCGATGGGTTAATTCAAGCGCTGCAATTAGATGGCTGCCATATCGATCTATTCTTTGTCGATTGTTCCCTTTTGCGGATGCTGCATACGGCCCGATTCTTATGCGCATGGTAGCGCAATTCCTAGTTGTGGTATGTAAAGCAGTTTGGCATTGGATGCCTGATGCATCCATCGAGCTTAGGTGCTTCTGTCTATCAATATAAATAGTTATTTCAGTATATGTGATCTTTGAAAATGCCCACAAGTGACTATTTGTATGCTTTGACTAAAATTACATTATGATATGTCTAAATTTACTCCGAGTTTGACTATAATTTTAGTGTTGGGTGGTGTAATTTTTCAGGGACCTAGACAAAATTTTTCTGGTTATATGGCATTTGAAAAGTTTTTAATTTATGAGAGAGATTTATGTTTGTATTGTGGCTTCCATAGAAAATATTTGAATATATTTAAATTTGCCAATCTGTTCATTTCTCATTTGGTCATTGGTCATGTGGGCGGGTGGGTGTGGCTGCGTGTGTGCGTCTCCGTCCATCCGCGTCTGCCTGTTTTGTCGACGCCCTGCCTGGACTAGATGGGTGGATTAGAGTGTGTGTGGTGTTTGAACGGCGACGGCCTCCTCCTTCCTTCGATATTTCTGCCACAGCTTTCATCCTTGCTTTTTCAAAAGTTCATGTGTCTGCTGTCTTTTTAGTTGGGGAATCGGAGGAGGATCAGCTATAATGAACCAGATTCCTTTTTAATCACTTTTCATTTAAGGAGCTAGAATAAATCTGGGTATATTGGCATTTGAAAAGTTTCTAATTTATGAAATTTATGTTTGTAATGTGGCTTCCATAAAAATATTTGAATATATTTTTAATTTGTCAATCTGGTTATATGCCTATGTATTTATGATTGATTTATCTTTGTTGGTTCAGTACAAGCTAGAGCCTGTGATGAAGCTGCAGCCTCTGTCATTTGGTTGTTTAGTGGACAACATCAATTACACTAATATAGATCTGAATTTATAGTTTGATATCCACTATAAATTTAGTGTACATTGGTGTAAATTTTGAAAGAGTTTTTTTGATATCTTACCTCTCATTTGTCTTGAACCTTTTCCTGAGATCTGAATGTATCTGAATCTATTTATGTGCCTAGTTGACTATATGTAGATTTTATCTACATATTTAGCTATATGGTCTATGTCCTATTTGGCTAGTTTCTTTGCAAAATCTAGAAATGCTGATACCTGGGCTCAGGTCCTTAAATGTTGATATATGGGGTTGCCATTGTTGTTGTGCATGTGATTGGGGTTCTGTTTTGTCATGTGATTTGAACCCAGATTCTAATTGATATACATGTGTGTGTGTTGGGAGGCGACCCTAAGCCGGCCCGGCAGCCCCTGAGTGAGCCTCACCACGGGGGCCAGAACTAATCTCCGTTAACATATTGAAGTCTTGCGAGGATCGGCAAAGCGGAGGACCCTCATGTGAACCACGAGTGTGGCGTCACCCCTCCGTCAAGGCGGCCCCGAGCAGGCATTGAAGCGGGAGCATGGCGGCCCCTACTGACGGGGGCCCGGCGAAGGGGTCTCCCAAGCAGCGAGCCGAGCGGCGGGAAGGCCAGAGGAGGGGTCCGCCGGAGGCCGCCCCCTCTCGGGTGCACGCGGGACGGCTGGCGGGGCGGAAATCCCACGACTCCGGTAGGGGAGAAGTCACCGCGTGTTTTTCCCGTACCTAACCCAATGCGAATAGTTCTTGGCTTGCCCTGCGGGGCATTTGTAAGTGTGTGTTCTCCTACCTACCATGTACCAAATTGTAAATCAGCCCCTCGACCCCTTGTATTCCTATAAATACCAGACACAGGGCTCAAGGAAGGGGGGGTGGTTGGTCAATTTAAATACCATTTACTCGTTTTTATTACTCCCCACGCCTGCGCGCCAGCGACCATCCTTTCCCTCCTCCTTCAGGACCGGGCACCCTCCGTCACCTCGACCCACCGGCAATGCCCGGTGAAGGTCGAGAGCGGACGAAGGCAGCTCGCTCACGATGATGTTCTCGACCTACCACAGGAAGCCCTGCGCCCCCTTCGCCTCCTCGGGAGGCGAAGGCTAGGGGCGGGAGTGATCCCCGCGATTTGGCGCCCGTCCGTGGGGACCCGCACAAAAACCCAAAGCCATACCGATCACTCGCCCGGGCGAGCCCAGCGCCCGCCGGAGAACAACTCCGCCCCCGAGGGAACCCGCGGGGATCAAACCCATCAAGCGGTCGACATGCGGCCCTGCGCACCCAGCGGCTCACGCCCGCTGCGGGAAGCGAGGCCGCCATCTCGAACCCCGGTCATCCCGATGCTCGGGGAGGTCACCCGGGGAAGAAGGCCATGGCGCCCGGCAAAGCGGCGCTCTTGGCCGAGGGCGTGGTCCGGCAACGGTTAAGCGCGGATGTCCGCCTCGGCGAACCCTGCCGAATCCTTCGAAGGGCTCTGGCCTTCTGAAGATGAGAAGGAGGAAACCGAGCAAAGCGGCGAGCACTAGAGGCCCTCAAGCCCGGTCGCGGAAAAGAGGAGGTTCTTTGCCGGGCCCTAGATGGGAAGGCGGCGCTGGGCCTTCGAGGGCGAAACGCCCGGGACGGCTGGCATGGGTCAACCCGGCGGCTTCGAGCAGTGCAAGAAGTCGGCCGGGGAGGGCAGCGCAGCCCGGCAATCATCCGCGAAAAACCCCCGCTCGAGGCAAGCCCCACAGCCAACCCACCACCACCTCAGCAGAATCAACCACTGATTACAACACCCTTAATCCTCAACCCTCGCATAAGCCAAGCTGTACCCTTCCATGCCCGCCGGCGGCACCCGGCCGTATACCTTTCGGCGGCCTCGCAAAATCATCATTCACGACCCCAAATCCCAGCTCTCCCGCGCGCCGGTCAGCGGAATGGCCTGGACGCATACAGACCACGGCACTTGCCAAGATACAAGCGGGGCCTCCGAGCCCGAGTGATTGAATTATGAGCTTCTGAAACGCCCCGTGAAGCGCAGGAGGGAGATCACTCCACAATGGCCAAGTCATTTGTGATCATCGCCCAAGAGGTAGCTTTCGATCTTGATACTTGCCGCGCTGCCCCGAACTCAATCGGGGCTCGAGTCCAGCCTTCGCGGCTTAACGCGCGAAATTTCAAGGGAGTTGACTCGAACTCATCAACAGCACGAGGATTCTTTGAGCGTGGTCGCGAAGCCAAAACGAGCCCTACAAAGAGTGGTGGCGGAGGGTTTCTCAAACCAAGGCGGGGACGGGGTCTCCGACGAAGCGTCATTATGGCGTGGTCTCTTACACCCGCCCAGGGCCCATATCATTCAAAGATTGGCGGAGGCAACCGAAGACCCTAAGCGGAACTACGAGATAATGGACAAATGCTGCGGAGGCGATATAACAGCCCTGGCGAAGATAGAGGCTTCCAGAGCCCTGCCATATCGGCACCAGCCACAGCGGCCACCGCGTCACCGGACAACCACCCAAGGCCGGAGGCGTCGAGTCGACACCATGCGCCAATAACCCCCGCCCGCGGCCAAAACCCACCAACCACCCCAGAGGCAAAACTACCCACCAAGAACCCCGGTAGAACCCGGACACCAACATGAGGCCTCGCAAAAACAACCCTCACGCCATTCTTTGCGGAGGGGCAAAGGCCATTACACCAAACAATGCCCATATTTAAGCCAAGGGGAAAGAAGCGATGGGCGAGGGGAGGCAAACCGCCAAAACCCCGAGAGGCAAGTCAACCACACAAGAAAACCGGCAAACACCCCTCCAACCACTACACTTTCACCCCGCCGACTCGGAATCCGGCACACCCGGGCTTCCACTACCCGGCTTTCCCTCCGGCACCTTGGCCCGAGAACCGGCGGCGTTACTACCGGCAAGAGTATCTGATTTCACACCCCAGGCCTCGCAGCAAACTATCACAACCAAGCCTACCACCTCCACCTCCGCTACGCACCACCGCCGACCCGGCAACGCAGTCAAGCAAGAAATCCGGACAATTGTCGACAAGCCCAACTCATCTTCACGGGGTCATCCTGCGCTATCACGGGGGCTCCAGCGAGGACCCGTCAACAAGCGGCGTGAAAGGAGCACTGTCGGAGGGTCCATCGTATAGCCGATGCGGAGGGCCTCCTGAAAGCAGCCGCTGGTCCCATATTCCGATCACCTTCAACGCCCGGCTGATATGAAGCTCGAGACTACCCTCACACCGTCACGATGGTCATTGACACACCAACGCCGGAGGTTTGGATTTGATTACCGGGATCCTAGTGGACGGGCAGCTCCATGACATGCGGTTTCGCATCCACCAGCCGACAAAATGGGCACTGGGCGGGGAACATGTTACAACCCGGCGGCAATCCCTCTCGCCGGCTTTGGAGGCGGCAAGTTGGGACCATCGGGAAAATCACCTTACCGGTCTCGCCGGGAAAGAGCCCATTCACCGTCGAGGAAAACATCACCTTCGGCGTGGTAGACCTGTACTACAGCTACAGCGCCATTTTAGTCCTGCTTAGCGTTGCCGCGGTCCTCCACCGAGTTATCTACGCATGAAGATGCCTCGTGGCTGACATAGTACGTGTTAGAACCGGTGCGGCAAAAAGCGGCGGAAGGGCTGTCGCACCCGAGGGCAGCGCATAGCGTCCACCTAACCTAAGAACAAGAACCGCGGGGCCAAGAGAGACGTGAGGAAAGGCTGGGATGAGCCGAGGAGCACTACCACGCGGAAAGCGAAGAAAGTCGGGCTTTTGGCTTTGACCCGATAGAAGTAACCATATCCGCTCCACGGACCCAGACCTCCGAGCCCAGGCTCTTGCGGTGCCTCGAGAGAACTCGATGTGTTTGCACGGTCGCGAGAAGATTTCTGGGGTGTTAGCAGTGACCTCATCGAGCACCACCTCAACATAAGACGGGCGCCGCGTAAGCGAAGCCGCAAAAATGTTCGGGGCCGAAGAGTAGCGGTATGGGAGAGGTAAACCGCCTTCTAGGCGGAGGTCATCCGCGGTCAAGTACCCACTTGGTTATCAATGTTGTCATGGTGAAAAAGCAAGCCTTAGCAAAAACAAAGCGGAGCCCACCCGGATGGAGGATGTGTGTGGATTTCACCGGCTGAACAAAAGCATGCGAAGGGCGATTTTCCCCTCCCGAATCGGCTCTCTAGTCGATGCGGCGGCGGTTTGTGAAAAGGTTGTCCCTCTGGACTGTTTCTCGGGATACCACCAAATTTGGATGAACGGGCGGATGAAGAAGACAAGTTTCATAACCCCGCCGGAACTTGCGCCCGAGGGAGAATGGTAGAAGGCCTCCGCCTGCCGGCTCGTCCGTCGCCGCGAATGGCGGCGGAGGTGTTGAGCAGCGGCGCCATCTCGGCCTCGTCGGCGACACAGTAGTCAAAGTAAGTTAAGGAAGACCACATCACGGACCTCCAAAGGACCAACCGTCAAGCTAGCGTGCGAAGCGGGGCTCAAACTCAACCCCGCCAAGTGTGTATTTGGGTAAGCAAGGGCAAGTTACTAGGCGGCCTCGTATACGTAAAAGGAAAGAGGCCAACCCGCGAAGATCGCGGCAATCACCCGCGATGGAACCTCAGAGAGAGAAAAATCGGTCGAGAGACTGGCGGGGCGCCTCGCCGCCCTTAGCGGGTTCATCTCGAGGTCAGCGGCGAGGGTTACGTTCTTCAAACTTTAAAGGAAGCAGACCCATTCGGTACGGGGGCCTCGCGGCAAAAGCTTTCGAAGACCTCAGCGGTACCTCAAAAACCTTACCACCCTCGCCACTCGGGAACGGCGAAGGACTCCTTTCTCGTCATTTGCGCCGCCCCATGCCGTCGGTAGCGGTGCGCCGTCAAAGAAGTGAGCGAAGGGCACCGGTCGGGCAAATCCGTCTACTATGTCTCCGAAACCCTCGAAGGGCCCAAGCTAAATTACCGCAGGCTGGAAAAGGTAGCCTCACCCAGCGATTGATCGGCTTGTGAAAAACTCAAACACTACTTCGGGCACATGGGTCACCATACCCGCCCGAGCTTTCCCCTCGACAACATATTGAAACCCGAGTCGATTGGGCGAGAATAGCGAAGTGAAGCGTAGAGATCGAAGACCATGCAATCAAATTTCGTGTTGAAGCGGCCATCAAGTCGAGCCCTAGCGGATTTCCTGGCGAATTTGGACACGACTTTATACAATAGCGGCCCGAACTTGGACCGAATTTGGGCGGCACACTTTTGGGCACAGGGGGGCCGCCTTGGTGGCATCGCGCGGCCATCATCACTTCACCCTCGGTCAAAAGGCGAGATATCTTTGCCGGGCTAGAATTCGGTCACAAACAACGGTAGTCTGGCGGTGCTCACGGCACTAAGCAAACTCCGGGCCATGTCGGTAGCGAAGGGGCCATCATCAAAACCGACTCCGGTGGTCTCGAAACAAGCCGAGAAGGACAACAAAACCAAGCACCAATTTGCAAAAATACACGGCAAGGCTAAGGGAAAGCGGAGGCCTTCTTTCTCGGCGTCACAACCAAGACCATATCGGCGGGGACAGCGGCGAAACCCCCGGCAGGCTCGCGAGGCAGCGTCGGCGAGGAGCCACTCCACGGGGCGTGTTCTTGAAATCTTGCGTAGCCAGCCGATTCAAAGAAAGTGACCCCCCGAAATCGGTCGGCGCCATTCATGGCGAAGATTGGAGAGCCCCGATCATTGCATTCATCGGAGGCCTCTTGAGCCCCAATCAGGAAGAACAAAAAGGGTTGAGCGAAGGTCGAGGCTACGTCTAGTTGACAACAAAATTTTGTACAAGGCATCGTAACGCTCCATGGCTAAAATGCATATCTCTGCGTGAAGGCTGCGCCATCTAAGCGGAGGTCCACGAAGGCATCTGCGGCTCGCTCGCCGCGGCCCCAGGCGCTAGTGGGAAGGTGTTGAGGCAAAGGGTTCTATTGGCCCCGCACTCCAGCGGCGCCCGGAACTGGTCAAACGCTGCGAAGGATGCGGTGGCTGACCCACCACTCCAACGAGGCGGGGGCTCGGCAACCCTCATGCCCCCACATGGGCCGGCGATGGGCGATAGACCTTATCGGTCCAATGCCGCCCGGCTCAGGAACCTCTATGCGGTAGTAGTGGCCCGGTCGAATACTTCACCAAATGGATGAAGCCCGCCCTCACCGCCAACACAACCTCTCACTCGATTACAAAGGTTCTTACAGCGGCCGGATGCGTGCGCGGCCGAACTTCCCGTGGAGCATAACGATCGACAAGCGGCACCGGTTTGTGCGAAAGGCTTCAGCGAGTTACGCCGCAAATAGGCACCAAAGATACGCCGCCTCCGTGAGGCACCCCAATCTAACGGCCTCGTCGAAGGGCCAATGGCATAATCCTGCGGGGTATGTTAGCGAAAGGTCCGCAGCGAAACCAAGAGGAAAATGGGCGGAGGAGCTCGCACTCCGGTGGTGTGGTCACATAACACCTCCGAAAGCCCGTCGTCGACCAAATTCGCCCTTCAAGCTCACGATTCCGGAGAAGAGGCCGTCCTCGGAAAAGCGGAAACGCAGCGTCGCTAAGGGTCACCTGTGAAAGCCCCGAGAAGAAGAAGCGTCGCGAAGGACCTCCTCGAAGAAACACAAAACATGGCGTCCTCAACCTCCCGCATACCGGGAGGAAGACCACAAGATGGAGGAACAAGCTCGGCCTCATAGCGCGATCTCCGTCGGGGGCCGTCTGATCGGGAGCGGAAGCGAAGATGGGCGGCAAGTTCATATCAAGTGGGCGGGCCCATACCTTGTTACTAAGTCCACAAGACCCGGCTCCTTCCACGCAAGACCTCGAAGGCCATGATCTCCCCACACATAGAGCGTCGGCGACCTCGCAAGTACTACCCTAAGCGGTGCAATGTACCGGGCACTTTCGCGAGTTTTAAGGGAGCTCGCTCATTTTACCATTTCATTTTTTCTCTTCCTAAACTTAAGACCATGAACAATACGGGCTGCACTCTTTTTTTCTTGGCGAAGAGCGCAAGGTTTTTTAACAATGATACCAATATCTAATATATGCAGGTTAGTTACCCCCACATGGGAGAAAGTTACCCAGCATAAGTATAGCCTTGAAAAGGGGCTGGCTGGGCGCCACCCAGCCCTCATCAGCCTTGAAAGGTAACTGTGATTGCCGCGCTTCGGGAGAGCGGCGCAAGGCTGCACCCGGCTCGGTCAAACCAACAAAAACACTCCTTACTCTAAATTATGTTAAAGTGGGCGCCACGGCACCTCCGCCCGAGGGGCTTCGCAATGAAAACGCCCCAGCGCTCTCAGTATGAGACCGGCGGTATACAAAATCGAGGCGCCCGGGCACCTCGCCCGGGGCTTCATAATGAAAGGCCCAGCGCTCTCAGTATAGAGACCGGTACAAAAAGTCGGCGCCCACAGCACCTCCGCGGGAGCTTCGCAATGAAACGCCCAGCGCTCTCAGTATGAGACCAGCGAGGCTACAAAAAGTCGGGCGCCACAGCACCCCGCCGAGCTCGCCTTTGAAAACGCCCAGCTCTCAGTATGAGACCAGCGGGCGCCACAAGAAGTCGACGCCCTGGCACCTCCGAGGGGGGCTCACCAATAAAGACACCCAGCGCTCTCCATGTATATGAGACCAGCGGGCTATCAAAAAAGTCAGCGCCTAGCACCTCCGCGGGGGGCTCGCGGCAGTACTTCCCGCCACCCCTCGAAGTCCGGCCCCATAGGGGCACGGCAAATCGGAGGGGCGGGAGCGCCTTACGCCCGGCACCGGCAACAAAAATACCACCTACCAGCGACAAGACCTCCGCCCGTTTAGCCTAAACACCACCACCGACCAAGAACAAGGCCTCGCCCGTACAGCCTCAACTCCACCACCCACCAAAGGACAAGACCTCCGCCGTATAGCCTTAACACCACCACCCACCAAGGACAAGACCTCGCCGTACAAACCATAATCACACCAAGCACTTATGACATCCACCCAGCGCCGGGCCCCACCACGCGAGGAGCACCTCCCGCCCCAAGAAGCACTATAAAAGCAAACCTCCCCACGAGTCCCATGTTAGGAAGAAGCAGCCATCGACCACATACGCCACCATGCTACCACCCATAGCCAAACCCGATCCTATAGGCGGATGCAAGATACCTCCGAAACCCACGACCTCCCAACCCAGCGAAGGCACCACAATGGAAAATGTAAGCGGACCCCGACCCCGAGGCGGGACCGCCAAAGTGCAATGAAGAGCACTTGGCCTTCTGAGATGCCCCGAGGCAGTGAAACATCAAACCTCCGCCAAACCAACAAAGACCAAATCGAGACAAACTAGAGCATTTGGGTCCTCCATAACCCCTATGCGGTTGCCCGGGAGCACCTGCGCGGGACCCGGCCAACTTCGGGCGCGTGACTCCTGCGAAGGGGATACCACAATGGAGAATGTAACATCCTCGTGGGCAACTCCACCAAAAGGAATCAAAGTCGAAGGAAATTAGGGGCAGCGACCACGAACCACGAACAGCGAAAAGGTGGCCCGAAACTGCGACAACCCGCCAAGGAACCGCCATTCAACAAGGATAGGCGTACACAAAGCGCGGGGACCCACCCCGCCAAACCACCTCTACGCAAAGTCCCCAATTGGCCGAGGGACCGTCCGCTTTAAGTCTCGGACGATGAGTAGATGCGCCAGCGAATCACAAAGCGCACCCTACGCGCAACTTCAAGCTTCGCGGGAACCGCTGTGGGCGAAAAGGACTCAGCGTCCCAAAAGAACTTTTATGCGAGAAGCCACAATAAAAAAGCAGCAGTACTATTTGGTCAAACAAACCTTCTTGAAACGCGCGAGCATATCTACTAAGGAAAATAGGGCCGCCAGTCTAAGTCTATGAAAGCTACCTTAGCAGCGAGTCATCACTAAGAAAAACAGGGGCCGCTGTCTATACGCGGCTACCTGCCGCCAAAAGCGCGAGTCTGCACTAAGGAAAGCGAGGGGCGCATTTGTCTATCAGCGGCTACCTGCCGCTAGCCTTGCGAGTCGCCACTAAGGAAAAGCGAGGGGCGCCGCCCGTCTATCGCGGCCACCTTCGCCATAAAAGCAGCGCAAGTCTGCGCACTAAGTGAAATAGGGGCCTTGCCTATCTATCGCGGTTACCTTCGCCATAAAAGCCTTGAGTCTACCCTAAGTAAAATAGGGAGACGCATTTGTTTACGCTGGCTACCGCCATAAAAAGCAGCGAGTCTGCACTAAGGAAAAACGAGGGGCGCCGCCCGTCTATCGCGACCACCGCATAAAGCAGCGCCAAGTCTCGCACTAAGTAAGTGAAATAGGGGCGCCGCTGTCTATGGCGGTTACCTTCGCCAAAAAGCAGCGAGTCGCCGCACTAAGTGAAATAGGGGGCGCTGTTTACGCTGGCTACCTTCGCAAAGCATGGCGAGTCTGCGCACCGCCCTTTGTCTGTCTAGCGGCCACCGCCGCCAGCCCGATCGCCCGCGCCAAGAAAAATAGGGGACACGCCCGCTTCCAGCGGCTACCTCAGCGCGCACCATTCCCCTTGGTACATGCAACACAAAACAACTCTTTGCAAACATACCACATTTATTACATTCACGGGAAAGTTACACGGCCCTCAGCGTCGGAAAAGCCCGTGAGCCTCGCACACACATCCTCATTCACGAGAGGTCACGACCCCATACAAAATGGCCTTAACCAACACCTTCGCTACCGCGCTCCACAAACTCCTCTACATCCACCACCTCCACCGGCGGCTCTTATTGAGAATCGCGCGGCTCGGTATCCGCGAGCTCGAAAGAACAAGCGGAAGTTCACCCGTAGCATTCGATGCGGTATACCCTCCGCGTAATAAGCTCCACTTTCGAAGCCCACATCCTATACGCTTTGGAACAACGACTTCGGCCTCCGCGTCGACCCAACAAACCCGCTTGCCCAAGTCGCGATAGCTCACGGCTTCATCGTCCTCAATATCATCCTCCGCCAAAAAGCTTTCGCTCCGGCTCGAAAGTACCCGTTCCACTTGCCCGGTTTTGTCAAGTCATGGGACGCCGAAGGCCTCGAGGCTGATTGGCTACATCGTACTTCGAACCCTGCCCCACCAAAACGCTCGAAGGGCGGCGGGGAACACGCTGCATGGCATGAACCCAAGTCTCCCCGAAATGAACACATCTTGGCGATTCATCGCCAGCGGAACCACGTTAAGCACCCTCAGCGCGGGCCCCCGGGTACGCGCGGCCAACACAATCATCAAGCGCGGTTAGCCCCAACCCCAACACGATCAAGCTACGAAGGTGCACGAGCGAAGCAGGCGCACAATCAATTGCGAGAATGTAGCGAAGCCCCTAAAACTCAATTCATCATTCAACTTAAAAAGCCCGAAGGCCAAGTTTCACACCACATGATTGTCGTCTAGGAAAGAATAAACTCCAGCACGCAATCAAGGAGCCCTAAGCTACCTCGTCCGGGCCTTGGCGGCATCGGCCACGGAGGGTGCGTCGGAGGCATGGTGGGGGCGGGCAGCCATCAGGGCTTCGGCGGAGCGGGAAGCGTTGTCACGGAAATCTTGGCGGAGAGTGGGAAAAAGCTGTGGCTCGGAGGTAGCGCCCGAAGCGGGATGGTGCCCGGCCGCTTCAGCAGCGGCGGAGGCACCAGAATGCCGGGCGACCCTAGCACCTCAACCCGTCCGGCGACTTGTATCTCCTCGGGCAGCACAGAGCCCCCTCGCTCGGCGGCGGCGGCGAGCCTAGAAACGACACCAAGTCAGCACACAAGGGCGAAGTAGCGGCAAACAAAAGAGGAAAAAAAGCGAGCAGACAACAAAAGCAAACAAGTGACCAACCTTCTGGCGAGATCAGCCCGAAAACTCGAGCAAGCTCCGCCCTCCGTCGTATGCAGGCGCTGAAGGTATGCGCCGCGCTTCCGTCGCAGCTCCTCACGCTGAGGCCCCTAATAACCTCGTCGGGGAGGGGAAATAAGCGGTCGGGGGCCTCGACAGCGGCTCCCGTCGGCGCGCAATCCGGATGGCGAAGGCCCCTCGAAAGGCGACGCGGCGGTGCTGGCTCGAAGTCCGCGCGCGAGCCACCACCGGCGGCTCCCCACCTCCGAGCATCGGCCAGCAAGGAGGCGAGGTCGGGTTCGGCGAGCAAGCGGAAAAGCGGCCCGACTCCGCCAAGAATGCGTCAAGCGCGCCGCCTTGAGCCTCGCCTCGCATACCGGGACAGCTCAAGATCGTGAGCCTCTTCGCCAACCGCCACCTCCGCCTCCAGCGCTCGCGGGGCCTCAGCGCCCTCCGGCGTCGGCGCTCATTCTCCCGCCGGGAGAACGCCGCACCCTCGCCCGAAAAGGTCCGCCACCTCCCTCCGGGCGCTCCGCCTCATCTATAGCCGCCTTCAGCGGCCACGGGCCTCCCGCCCCGGCTCTCCTTGAGCTCGCTAGGAAGGCCTTCCCTGCAGGCGTCAGCGTGGTAAACGGAATCGGCCCTCACGGATGGCCGCCCCCAGCGCCCGGCACCTAGCAACTCGATGTCTTCACCTTGATAACCTCATGGATATCAACGCGGGGAAGCGGTTCGCCCCTGCATCTCTGCCTCCGGCGGTGCCACCTTGTCGAAGGCAGCCCAATCATCCTCGCTCAACCTCCCGAGGCTGGCCGAAGGGGGTGTCGCCCGGAAGGTCGTCTCCGATGTGCGGCTCCACGTCGACATCATCGATGCACCCGTCGTCTCGCCACATAAAGGCAGCGAGGAGGGGCCTCGCTCCCCAAAGGGCCTTCCACTCCGGGAGGCCTCCGGAGGGTCGTCAAATCTCGCCCCGCCGCCCCTGCGTGGCACCGCCGATAAGGCGGGGCACCCAGCGATATGCTCATCTGGCCGAGTCTAGCGGACTTGCTCGCGCGCACCCCTGCGCGCCGTCCCCCGCCGTCCCCCTCCTCTTCCTCCGGAGGGCCCGCGCCCGCGGCTCCTCTCGGCCTCCTCATAGTCGGAGCCGTCGTCGGAGGCCTCCTCCTCAGCGTCCGCCTTCTCGGACCGCCTCAGCGTCCGCCTCCAGCGTCCTCCGCCTCATCCTCATCGTCGAGAGATAAGAAGCGGCCGAGGTCAGCCACCCGAGACCCGCCCGGCCCCGAAGAACCCGCCCCCTCCGGCGGCAGGTGCGGCGGAGGGCAGCGCCCCGCTTGGCGAGGGCTCGAAAGCGCGGCAGCGGCAGCGTCTCGGCCTATGCGGACCCCAGCTTCTTCCTCCCCGCATCCATGGCGTCGGCGCCCGGCCTCGGTCGGCCAGTCCTGCGTAGCCCGACTCCGGCGAGTCGAGCCCAGTTCACCCGGCGGCGAGTGGCGAAAGCGGCCTTGATCCGCCGGACCTCGAAGCCTCCAACTTTCCAATAAGGAAGTGGGCGCGGCGGTGGCCTCGCCATCCCCGGCAGGCGAACTCCACCTTATAAGCCCCGCGCCCCTCAAGCGGGCTTCGGGCGGTCGTCTCGAGGTCAAACCTCAACGCCCGGCCCAGGGGCATACTCCCTCCCGCGTCCGCCTTCAGCGGAGGGCACCCCGCCCACAGGACTTACTGCGCCGCCGCGACTCCCTCCCCACCAGGTCCAGCGCGCAGGCGTGGCGGGACATGGCCCGAAGAGGCGTCCGGCTCCCCTGCGTCGCCTCCGCGCCCGTCTTCCGCGGGCTTCACGCCAGCGATGAGGGACTCGGGTCGCCATACAGCCCCTCGCACCCTCCAGCCTGGTAATAGAACGGTGATCCGAGCCGGTCGGGCTCCACTTATTCCGTTGCGCCCTTGGCGGGCCACACCCCGCTGCGGGGATGAAACCTGCGCGCCATCTTTGGGCGCGGAAGACCTCCTCCTCAAGTAAGCCACGGCGGTCGCGGTGACTGATAGTGCACGGTGTGGGCTCCGATGAAGCCGTCCACCCGTGTCGGCTCGGCCAGCAGGCGGCGCGCCCAGGCATACGTCATCGAGGCGTGGAAAGCCGCGCCCGTGAGTTGATAGGCGGGGTTGAACCTCGCGGCACCCCGGCTACGAGCTCACACGGGAAGCGGGGCAGCGTGGAAGAACTCCTCGAAGCGATGACTTCGCCGGGCTTGGGCGCGGCACCGTCGCCCTCGAGCCTTGAAGCGCTTCTTGTGGAAGAACTTCGTGCTCATGCAGAGCGCCGGGGACTTGTCGGTGCTCTTTGCTCAGAAACTTCGAAGTACTCGGCGGCGGTCTTAGGCCTCATAGTCTCCTTGAGTACGAGCCATCGATGGACCCTCCGCTTGAAAAGGACCCTCAGCTAAAGCGGCGAACTTAGGGCAGCGCGAAAAAGCGAAAGCGTGAAAAGGTAGCAGCGTGGAAGCAAAAAGGAAGCACAAACCCTAATCTCACCAACCCGTGCGTATTTATAGGCGGGGGCCGGAGGGAAGCTGTGGCGGGCGCGGCCGCGAGCCCCGGAGATCAGCGGATCCCAAAACAACGCCCGAGGCCCTCCGATCCGCCCCACACGGGCAAACCAGCGGCATCCGCCCCCCTAAGCAAACCGCAGTTCACCCGATCCGCGTCCTCCCAAACTAACCAATGACATCCGACCAAGGGCAGCCAAACCCTAATGCTTGTTGGAAGCGGGAGGGCGAGGCCCACCTCCCTCGAGGCCCACGAGCGGCGGGGGCGCCCGGCTGGCAAAGGCCCATGGGGCGGCAAGCACACCACCCCCGCGGGACCCTCCGGAAGGGCGTTTTTATTTTTGGCCCCTTTCGGAGCCCCGGACCCGAGGGCTGCTTTGTGGGGGAGCGACCCTCGCCCGGCCAGCGGCCCCTCACCCACGAGGGGGCCAGAACTAATCTCCGTTAACATATTGCGAAGTCTTGCGGGATCGGCAAGCGGAGGATCCTCCGCGAACACGAGCGGCGAAGCGTCACCCCTCCCGTCAAGGCGGCCCCGAAGCGAGGCATTGGCCGGGAGCATGGCGGCCCCCCGCTGCGGCGGGGGCGCCCGGCGAAGAGGTCTCCCAAAAAGCGAGCCCGAGCCGCTGGGAAGGCCAGCGGAGGGTCCCCGGAACCGCCCCCTCCTCGCGGGTGCGCAGGGACGGCGGCGGGGCGAAATCCCTCGACTCCCGAGGCGGGGAGAAGTCACCGTGTTTTCCGTACTAACCACATGCGAATAATTCTTGGCTTGCCCCTCGAGTGTGCCATTTGTAAGTGTGTGTTCCCCTACCTACCATGTACCAAATTGTAAATCAGCCCCTCGACCCCTTGTATTCCTATAAATACCGGGCACGGGCTCAAGGAAAGGGGGATGGTTGGTCAATTTAAATACCATTTACTCGTTTTTATTACTCCCGCCTGCGCCTCGCGACCCATCCTTTCCCTCCTCCTTCAAGGACCGGGCACCCTCCGATCACCTCGACCCTCGCAGCGCCCGGCGAAGGTCGGCGGACGAAGGCGCTCGCTCCCCGATCGTGTTCTCGACCTACCCTGTGGAAGCCCTCACCCCCCCCCGCCTCCTCGGGGAGGCGAAGGCTAAAGGGGCAGGAGTGATCCCCACAATGTGGTAGAGTTGACATCAAGGAGATGGTGCTTAGTTGTTTTGCAATTACACTAATGTAGATGTATGTGTGTTTGATCTTTGTTCTTCTCTGTTCAACTAATTTATATGCCATGTCTGAGATTTGCTATCTAAGTTTCATTAATATGTTGTTCATCTCTGATGAATGCATGTCGAGACACAAGTTATCTTTCGATATCATCATTGTTGGAGAGCTGATAAGAACTAGGGGAGTTTTTGAGGTGCTGGTAGATCTACGGATGAACAAGAATCAAGGTCTATTTTGTATCAACACTGAATTCACTTGTTGGTGCCCACATCTTTATCTACATTATCTTAGTGGATTGATATCTACTTCTTTGTGTTTTGAGGTCTATTTAATCTGATCCATGCGATGATGATCTGTTGGTTTGGTATTTTCGGTTGTTTTTTGTTTTCAAAACAACCGGATCTAATCAATTGGTTTGGCCGGTTGTTTTTTGTTTAAAACAACCGGTTGTTTTTCAGATCCTGAAACAACCGTTTGCTTGGTAGACAGCCCCATAATGGGACCCACATGACTAAGTTGAATGTACAAATCGACTAATCTAGCTAAGAAGCTTGACATGGCTGTCTTTTTCTTGAATGCATCGACTCGCCACTGCGGTTGCTCTAATACAATAGGGTAGTAGTTTTGTGCTCTGAAAAGATATTTGGTTACCGCGAGACGACTTGATCGTGCGACGACTTGCTGACGACCAATAATAAGCAAGTCTCCGGTTTTTTTTTTTTTTTTTTACAAGAGCAAGTCTCCGGTTGTTGGAATAGCAACATCACTGTGACTGAATGAATCACTGAAACATCAAACGTACGTAGGATGAGCTTTATTTGTCGGCTATGAGGTACTCCCTCTGTCAAAAAGATATACGCAGCGGATCGGAGCCACACCAGCGGCATGGCGAGCAGCATATGGCCATGGACGTCCATGCCATCCAACAAACGGTAGCAGCAGGCCTCGCCGACCAGGCCTGCAGCGCCAGATCCACGGTGTGGGGCACTGGATCCAGCCCTAGAGGCGCTGATCCGGCGCCCAAAAGCTCCCCCATCGGCCATACTGCGCCGCCCGATTTATTCCACAGTTGTGGAGGAAGAGGAAGGGATCGAGGAGGTGGAGCGGAAGGAGGAGGTGCTGCGGGAGGAGCTTATTTGGGCTTCCCAACAGCGGGCCACCACCACCGAGGGAGGCTATGGCGCGGCGGCAGCGGCGGGAGCCGGCCTGGGGAGGGCGCCCGGGCGGCGGCGGCTATGGTGCCCCTAGGTCGCTGGCAGCGGCGAACGGGCTGGCGGCACTGTCAATGTCGCGGTCAAGCGGATAGGGTCAGGGCGGCTCGTTCCACTGGAGTTGGGGCAAATGTTGGCCCCTATATATTTTTACAGCCAAGAATGCAAATAAAATTTTAGGGGCCTAAATTTGCACATGCTTGCGCTGGAGATGCTCTTAATGCTTGATTGCTCGCTCTCTATAAAAGGAGCCATCCTATATCGTCAATGCAACACCGGCCACAGTCATCATCTCATCTCCACCATCGTCGACATCGATTGTACGTTTCTCGTCCACAAGCAAATAGAAGCAGATCGCCGCTCCAACGTAACCTCAGCTCGCTCAACCATAATTAATGGCGTCCCGTTCGCTCTGATCGGCGCTTCTCGTCGTTGTGAGCTCCGTTCGCGGCGGCCTCGGCGACCCGTTCACCGTCGGCGAAAGTAGCGAGGTGGAATCTTGGCGGCGATTACGGCAACTGGGCCAGTGGCAAGACCTTCGCGGTTGGAGACCAGCTAGGTGCGTTCTATGTCTGTGTCGACCTCGATCGATCACCACCATGCCATACCATGCATCTTCTTTTTTTTGAATAATAAAGGCCGGTTACCCCTGCATGCCATGGATCCTTTCTCTCATTTAATTGTTGATGCAGTGTTCAGCTTCGCCAGCGGGGACCCACGACGTGGTGGAGGTGTTCAAAGCCGGATCTGACGGCTGCTCCACCAGCAGCGCCGTCAACACCATCCAAAGCGGCCCGGCCACCGTCACCCCTCACCACCGCCCGGCACCCACTACTACATCTGCGGCTTCACCGGCCACTGCAGCGCAGGCATGAAGCTTCGCTGTCACCGTCGGCTCCGGCTCCTCCCCTCGGCGCCCCCGCCACCCCGGCACCGGCGGCTCGCCCAACACACCACCCACCACCCCCAGCGCCCCCTCCACCGACAAAGAGATCTGGAGGAACAACACTGATGTCGCCCCGTGCTAGTGCCTCTCTCTCTTCTCTTGGCGTGTCGCGGCGATCGCCGTTTACGGTATGGCGAAACATCGGAGAAGGAAGAAGATCGTCGGGAGGATCGGAACCAGCGGCGACGGCGACAGCGATTACAAAAGAACAAGGCGGCAGCAGAGGCGGGCTCGAGAGGGTGGCTGCCAGCGCCCGGCGTGCAGCGTACCCGTGACCTGGCCGCCGCCACCAACAGCTTTCGCTGAGGATGGCAAGCTCGGTCGCGGTGGCTTTGGGGGCGTCTGAGGGGTACCCTCCTTTGTTGGCGGCGGCCCCGGTGGCCATCAAGATCTTTGTCGTCGGACTTCGTCGGCGCAGGGGAGAAAAGTTGAGGCGGAGGTGCGGATCATCAGCGGCTCAAGCACGGAACCTCGTGCAGCTTTCGGCTGGTGCGACGGCCGCCCACGGCCTCCCTACTCGTCTACGAGCTGATGGCCCAAAGGCAGCCTCGACAGGCATCTCCCCGGCGGCGGCGGCGATACCTTCTTGACATGGCGGAGGTACCAGATCATCCTCGGCTTAGGATCCGGCGCTGCGGTACCTCCACCAGGAGTGGGAGCAGCAAGTCGTGTGCGGCGACATCAAGCCCAGCAACATCATGCTGGGCGGCTTCGCTCGGCGTCAAGCTCGGCGACTTCGGCCTCGCCGGCTCGGCGACACGGCGGCGGTGGCAGACCACCAAGGCCGTGATGGGCACCGCCGGTACATCGACCGGAGTTCATCAACCGCGGCACCCGAGCACCGCCCGGCGTCTACAGCGCCGGCATCGTCCTCCTCCAGGTGCGTCTCCGGCCGGTCTCCGGTGGTCCCTGCGGCAAGGCGAGCCACCTTCGTTCTGCTGAAATGGGTGTGGAGCCACTACGGCGAACGCAATCCTTGACGCGGCCGGACGGCTGAGGAGGTCGGCGACGAGCTCCGCGATGAGTACATGGAGGCGCTTATCGTCGGGCTGTGTGCGCGCACCCTGACCAAGCGGCGGCCGTCCATCAGCGCAAGCCATGCACGTCCTTCAGTCGGAGGGCGCCAGGCTCCGGCGCTCGCGCGCAGATGTACAAGACGGCGGCGGACCTCGCCGTCACTGGGCGTTCCTACAGGCTTTGTCATTGAGAGCTACACCGGTGGTGACTCTTCTACGACCATGACAACAACCTCCGGCGACTCCAAACTTTCTTCCGGTTCGTCGACCACAGCCTTGCTCCAAGATTCAAAACAGAGATCTTGATTCTTGAAAAAAAAACTTTTTTGTCAAAATGTTGCAATCCCACAGGGCACGGCCAATATATATGGGGGCTCAATTATATTAGTGTGATGGTGGGAATACGTACTTACTCCCTCCGTCCCAAAATATATATGTCATTCTCGCTTCGAGAAGTCAAGCGTTTTTAAAATGCGGTAATTATATATTTAAATATATAAATATTTATGCTAAGTAATTGGTATCATAGGAAAGATGTTTAAGGCTAGTTTTTAACAAATTTATTTGGAGATTTGAATGTTGCACATATTTTCTACAAACCTAGTCAAAAGTTGAGAAAAATTGGTGGCACACTTTCCATAGCGACATCTATTTTGGGATAGAGGGAGTATATATGTGTATATTTTACAAATTATTATATGTTGTTTTGAGAAATTATTTATATATAGGAGTAATTGTTTTTCTTCATTTCTTTTGTGATAATTGAATATATCACGCACATCCATATATATACAGACCACACGAGGAGTGCCTCTGACGACGCCATTGCCCAATGGTAGAGGCGACACTTGGCCTCGATAAACGTCATCCCATCCATGTGAGATCCATGGTATCTCTCTCAGCATGAACAAAAATTGGGTGGTCATCGCACGCGGACGCAGTGCAGATGTACGGCTGATGCACGCCACATGGATCGTGGTAATTAATATCCACCATGTACTTATCTGTACTGTACAGCGCGGTCAAGTGAGCGGAGAGCCGGGAACCAGACTCAAACTTACCAAGCCCAAATCGCGTACTCCACTCGTTCTAAATTATAAGTTACTTAACTTTTTTTAATATGATCAAAGATTATTTGTAGACTTTTTTTGGAGTAATCTGCAATGCACTTCATTCTAGGTCATTTATTTTTAATTCCAAAATAACTACATAAATTATATCTTATATGAGTCAAAGTGTAAATATGATATAAAACAAAAAAAAAGACTTGTACAAATGAAATGCGATGAAAACACTGGGACAAGCTTTAACTTCCATAAAACCGTTGCCGGCGCCTCTTCATTTTGTACAATATATATGTTGGCCGATATGTTATGAATTTATTCTATTGTCAACGAAGTAACATTATCTACCTGAATCCATCTTTGAACAACGCTGGTACGGCCTTATTTGGTGCAGCTCCTCATTTTCCCACCTAAAAAGGCCCAAACATCTCATCCTATAGGACTCAAATGCCAATCGGTGGCCGGTTCTAGTCGGTCCAGCCAATGTATGGCGTGAGATACATGATGGATTTTTTTGGTCATGACAAGTTAACCGTGACATATTTTCATTTGTTATGACCAAAGTGTTCGTCATGTAAAGCACCATTACTTGTAGTGCTACGAAATATTGGATTGGATTTCTCTATAAGATCTAGAGTTGGATCAGAGAAGTACCCTACCAAATGTGATATAAGAATACCTCTATTAGATGTATCATAATAGTAGAGATGAATAACTTTTATATAAAATATAATATAATATAGATCAAATGGATTTATTGTGGTGATGATGATTAGATTATTCTTCTAAATTAATGACTAAAATATTCCATTGTTGTGATAATTTTTGTTTTTCATTTTTTTTTTCCTAGCATATCTCATTAAGGATTAACATATCATCTCTTTTGAAGCCTCTAATCAATATCAGTAATAAGTATCTAGAAATCGGTCTTTTTGCGTAGTTCATTCATTATTTACATGTTTGACCTGACAAAGATCACTGGGTTTTTGCCTCTCGAAGAGTTGAAGTTGGTCCTTCTTTCTTCCCAGGTTCTGACTGTGTCTTGAGCTCTAGTTTTTGGCGAAGTTTTTTTTTTTTTTTTTTTGAAAAGTCAACGGGGAGAGAAGTCCCTCCCAGGTTCTGACTGAGTTTTTGGCAGAAGTCTCCAAATCAATGTGCCTGACAAAATCTTTGGTTTTTAACTGACCAAGTCTTCTCTGCTGCCAAGGTTATGCAATCTCTTCTGAAAGAAAAAAAGAACCTAGAGAGACAAAATTCAAAAAAGCAAGGGAAAAGGTCAATGTCAATGTGGTCTCCAACATGGAATTTGGTAATATAAAAACTGTTGGTAATATAAAAGCTTGTGTTTGGTTACTACCCGGTTAATTTTTAATATATAAAATCACCAGCCCTACCATTTTGTTTCGTAGAAAAAAAAAAACTCCTGACTCTGACTAGCCTCGTTTTTGTTTCCCACTGCTTTCTTTTCACGCAAAAGAAACATGCACGACAACTGGTGTGAATTAAGGAAGAATCAAAACAGTAAAGTATTACTAGTAGCTTCTACCCAATTAGTAAAAGTGAAAACACATTTTTACAGTTAGTAATATAATGACACGTACAATTCAGCTCCCACATCCCCTCAGAAAAAAATCAACTCCCACATAGGGGCGGCAGTCAATTTCAACGTTTCCCAAAACAGAAGAAAGGCATGCTGAAATCGTCAAGCCCTCTCTTTTTGAATCTCGAACAAGGCCGTGGTCGACGAGCCTGAAGAAACCTTAGAGTCACCGGTGGTGGTCGTAAAATTAATTAGAGGAGTAAGCCACCGCTGTAGCTCTCAACGGACATAGTGCGTAGGAACGTCCAGTGGCGGCGAGGTCCGGCGCCGTCTTGTACATCGCGGCGGGGCGCGGAAGCCTGGCGTCCTCCGGCTGCAGGACGTGCATGGCCTGCGCGATGGGCGGCGTTCGCTCTGGTCAGGGTAATGCGCACCACAGCCCGGCAGCGAGCACCCTCTCCATGCACTGCGTCATCGGCGACCTCGTCGCCCGGCTTTTCGCCTCCCCCTCGGCAGCTCGTCCACGCGTCAGGATCAGCGTTCGGCGTAGAGACTCCACACCCACTTCAGCGAGCGACGAAGGGCGGCTCGCTTGCGAAACACCACGGAACAGGCGGAGGCGACCTCGGAGGGGCGATGCGAAGCTGGGCGTCGGCGTGGGTGCTTCCGGATGCCAGCGTGTTGGCGAACTCGGTCGATGTACCCGGCGGTGCCCCATCCATGACAGTGGTGGTACCACCGCCCGCCATGGTCGCCCGAGCGGGCAGGCGAAGTAAAGCGAGCTTGGCGCCCGGCGAGTCGTCTAGCATGATGTTGCTCGGCTTGATATGCGCCGTGCGCGACTGCGCTGCTCCCCACTCCTGGTGGAGGTACGCTGGCCTTGGATCTAAGCGAGGATGATCTGGTACCTCTCCGGTATGTCCCAGGAATCTCTGCGCCGCCATTCGCTGCCGTGGTGGAGATGCCGGTCGAGCTGCCTTGAGCCATCAGCTGCGTAGACGAGTAGGAGGCCCGTGGCGGCTGTCGCTGCACCAGCCCAGAAGCTGCGAGGTTCGCGGTGCCAGGCGGCTGATGATCCGCACCTCCGCCTCGAACTCTTTTCCTCCCTGGCGCCCGGCGAGTCAGGCGACCAGCATCTTGATGGCCACTGGGCGCTCTTGGCGGCGATAGTGAAATTACCCTGGCAGGCGCTCCCAAAGCCACGCTGACCGAGCTTGCCGTCCTGGCGAAGTTGTTAGTAGCGGCGACCAGGTCCTTGTCAGCGGCGTACCCGCGGGGGCCGCTAGCATACTCCCTCTCTCGAGCTCCTCTTGGTAATCGTTGTCGTAATTAAGGTCGCTGGTTCCAAATCCTCCCGACGATCTTCTCCTCCTCCGGCGTTTCTGCCATACCAGAGCGGCGACTGCCCACGCGCCAGAGGAAACAGCGAGGCACTAGCACGGCGATTACCAGTGTTGTTCCTGCTGATCTCTTCTTGGGTGCGGTGTCGAGGCGCCCAGCGGTGCGGTGCGATGCGGTGCTGGTGGTGCTGGTTCCTGTAGAGTGGATGTAAATGTCCGCGGCAGCACCTGGTGCTGCTCGCCGCCTGCTCCAGTCGCCGCGGAGAAGCCGGCGGCGACACGTTCAACTGGAGGTAGCTCTTGAGATCGACACTTCAGCGTTGACGTAGTACGACGTGTCGTTGACCGTGAAGCTGGACGGCGAAACTTTACCCCGGTGACATTCTCGTACGTCACTGGC
>JADLZK010008909.1:0-11504 GCA_015847255.1 Hyparrhenia diplandra
CGGCACATCGTGATTTCGTTACATGTGTAGACGGAGCTTCATGGCCGTCTCTACAGCGACAGGTGTCACCACTCACCAGCCGTCCGTCACGGGCACCCCCAGCTCAGTCAGAACACATGCTCAAAAAAAGCTCAGTCAGAACACCGCCCCCTCGTTCTCACGACAAATTCGTTTCAGGCTTGCAATGCAAGCAGAGCCCTGTTCTGTTATCGGGGTGTTTGTATAGGAGTACTCCCACTTCTGTAGCGTCCCGCTTGATCACGATTACAACGACTTCTGTAGCATCAGGAGACGAGGTGTATGTCCAGTTTCAATGGTTCATCAACATCTACAGACCCAAATAGCTGCTTGTTCTCTGCTGGTGAATCGTCTGTCTCATTTTCCAATTTTGTGATCGTATGCTTGGCATTATTTGGTTTCTCATAGGAGATGTCCACTGTTTCTTTGTTCTTGTATCTCTCTCTAATCCTAACATGTTTGATACGATGGAATCATCTGACGGATCAATCTGACTCTATGCAGAAGCTCGCCGACAAGAGCACCGCTGCAATGGGCGAATGCAGCACGGAGTACAGGGGCCTCCCCGACGCCAATGGCGAGGACGCGGGGTCGGTACCGGTGCCGGCGGCAGTCCACAAGGTCTCTATGGTCCCGCTCGTTTTCCTCATCTTCTACGAGGTCTCCGGCGGTCCGTTCGGCATCGAGGACAGCGTGGGCGCGGCGGGGCCGCTCCTCGCCATCATCGGCTTCCTGGCCCTCCCCGTCATCTGGAGCATCCCGGAGGCGCTGATCACGGCGGAGCTGGGCACCATGTTCCCGGAGAACGGCGGCTACGTCGTGTGGGTCGCCTCGGCGCTCGGGTCCTACTGGGGATTCCAGGAGGGTGGGTGAAGTGGCTGAGCGGCGTCATCGACAATGCCCTGTACCCCGTCCTGTTCCTGGACTACGTCAAGTCCGTCGTGCCGGCGCTGGGTGGCGGCCCGCCGAGGGCGTTCGCGGTGCTCGGACTCACGGCGGTGCTGACGCTGCTCAACTACAGAGGGCTCACCGTCGTCGGCTGGGTCGCGATATGCCTCGGGGTGTTCTCCATCCTGCCTTTCTTCGTCATGGGGCTCATCTCGCTGCCCAGGCTCCGGCCGGCCAGGTGGCGGGTGGTCGACCTCCACAACGTCGACTGGAACCTGTACCTCAACACGCTGTTCTGGAACCTAAACTACTGGGACTCCATCAGCACGCTGTCCGGCGAGGTGGACAACCCCGGCAAGACGCTGCCCAAGGCGCTGCTTTACGCGGTCATCCTCGTGGTGGTGGGGTACCTGTACCCTCTCCTCGCCGGCACCGGCGCGGTGCCGCTGGACAGGGGCCAGTGGAGCGACGGCTACTTCTCGGACCTCGCCAAGCTCATCGGCGGCGCGTGGCTCATGTGGTGGGTGCAGGCGGCGGCGGCGCTGTCCAACATGGGCATGTTCGTGGCGGAGATGAGCAGCGACTCGTACCAGCTGCTGGGCATGGCAGAGCGCGGCATGCTGCCGGCATTCTTCGCGCGGCGGTCGCGGCACGGGACGCCGCTGGTAGGCATCCTCTTCTCGGCGTCGGGCGTCCTGCTGCTCTCCTCGCTGAGCTTCCAGGAGATCGTGGCTGCCGAGAACTTCCTCTACTGCTTCGGCATGCTGCTTGAGTTCATCGCCTTCGTGCTGCTGCGCGTGCGCCGGCCCGACGCGCCGAGGCCGTACCGCGTCCCGCTCGGGACCGCCGGCTGCGTCGCGATGCTGGTGCCGCCCACGGCGCTGATCGTGGTGGTGCTGGCGCTGGCAGCGCTCAAGGTGGCGCTGGTCAGCCTCGGCGCCGTGATCATTGGGCTCGTGCTGCAGCCGGCCCTGAGGTTTTGCTCAAGTTTGCCGTCAATTCAGACCTGCCGGACATCGGGGGGTGTTTGTGTGTGTGGGGGTTAGAATGCTTGGTGTTCAGGGGATTGTCTCCGCCTCCGGACCACTGCCCCGCAAGTCTGCAACAACAACAAGGCAGGATGGGTAACTGCGTTCAGCTTGAACCTTGCAGCGTTCACCTTGAACCTTGCAGCGTTCACCATGGCCCCGGGTAGTAAGTTGTACTCCGCACTAGACCCTGGAGGCCGTATTCAATCTTTTGGTCCGATCCGATCTCTTATTAGTCCATGAAAGATGAAGGTGTTGGATCATCCGGAGTTCGACCGTCGACCTGAAACATTTTGCAATATACAACGCTCCCTCAGGGTTGCGAATGCCTAATAACCGTGTCCAATTTTCGACGCCAAAAAAACCGCACAACATTTGAGTGAGCAACTGCTAGCTTATTTATTGTCACAAATGATAAGGCATAGTTCGTTCATAATCATAAATTAAGTTATAGAAACATGTCACGTCTTTCCTCTTAATGAAAAATGGGTGAATGGCTTGATCTCGAAAAAAGAAAGAAACATGCCACATGGCAACACTAAACACTAAAGATTGTTGGGACATAAAAGGATCAATTGCGGAGACATCTCAACTAACCGACAAAACGCTCGAGTTGTATTTTGCAGGCAGGGGAGCCTTCACCCGAAGGCCCTGAGGAAGCAAAGGTCCCAGTGGTGGCAAAGACCCATGACAAAAATCATGGCGAAAGCGCTCCCCAAGACGGTGAAGGCTTGGGTGGAGGCTGGAACAGAGATCCCTCAAGTCGGTGGAGGCCTAGGAGAGAGATCGTGGCGAAGGTGCGTCGCGCGTCGGCATGGGCTTATGTCGGCTTAATGGGTCTCCAGCGACCGACTACTATGGCCCATGAAGTAAGGCAATGGCTACGAGGAAAGTATGATGGTGCCCTCGGAAGATTAGCTCGGATCAAGGAATATCCAGAGTATATGCTATGATCTCATTGGGGCATTAATGTAAATTATCGATCTCGTGTACTATAACCTATAAAAGTGGAGTTTCAGCCCCATGTACGAGTGAGTAAGTTGAGTTCATTTATGAAACCTAAATTTTGGTGGGCTCATCGATTCTCATCCTCACAACAACTAGTCAAAGCTATGGTTTAGGTTTCTTGCATGACGCCCCTCGATCACTTCATTGTCATTACTTAGCAAAGAAAGTGTGTCGAATAAGTATTATAATTGTTTAAAATCATAACTCATGCGTAAATTTTGAATCAATACCCTCAATAACATATGTATCACAAATAATTAAACCAATTTTCATATGTAAGAAAAAAAAATAGATCACTCAACTACGAAAAAGTTTTTTTTTGGAAGGCTTCTTTTTATTCCCATATACCAATGTTTGAGTTTAAATCTCCTAGTCCAAGGAGTTTTCCGTCCAAGCTCCAAACACAGTGGACAATTCCTGCAAAGCTCTTCAAATCAATTATGACGAACTATAGTCACTAGCATAAAAAAAAATAGAGTAAAATGCACAGCAGGTACAACTATTCAGTAGTTCCCAACTAGGTACCTCAACTAAAAAGTGTATCATCCTGATCTTTATTTGTTGGTGACTAACAGCACCCACAGCAGCCACATAGGCACCATAACAGCCACGTAGACACCAAAAGGTCATGGTCTTTCGCTAAAAACTTCTAGCTAAATCTAGACTCTCCCATTTCCATATATGACTGAAATATGTATTTACATGTACATAAATGGGATTCAATGAACACAGATTCACATAGCACACATATATGATGGCGAAATATGATCCATTTGCATAGTTGTGGTCATTACAACCAAGTTGTTTTGGTGCTTCCATTACATATGCTAAGAGAACAACAAACCGAGAATAGTTTTGGTGCTTCCATTACATATGCTAAGAGAACAACAAGTTGGATCTATACCTATATGATCGATTAGTGCACAAAAGGCAACTCTAGTTCTTTGCACAAAAGGCAAGTATAATTGCTAGACAAAAAGACAACTATATTTCCCGCACAAAAAGACTACGTAAGGCGTTGTCTAGGTGCAGGGGATCGATATTTGGGATACCCGTAAGCAAGCACCCAACTCATTTGTCAACAAACCAAAGCGACTCCGGGCTCAATCACTCGAGAAACGCGTGGCAAGGCGGGGGTGCCCGCCGCGGCACACGGTCTTCGTCACATTCGAGCTCTCCAAGCAGGGCGAGCCTCCGCCTCGCTCGAGCTCCCGCACACGAGCTCTCCAGACGGGATCTCCCTTCCAGCGCCGCCGAGCTCTCCGCCGACGAGCTCTCCGAGTCCTCACCGCGCTCGACCTCCTCGGGGACCTCTCTCCGCCTCGCTCGAGCTCTCACGCGACGAGCCCTACGACGGCGTCCCAAGAGCTCGCCAGCCTGCCGTCTCGAGGAAGTCCGCGGGTACGGGAGTTGGTCAACTGCTCTCTGACAGGCTCAACAACTCTCTGGCAACCACTGTAGCCACGCTGAGCTACGGTGGTAAAAGCGTCGATCGGTCACCTCCTAATGCCCCGTCGACTCCAACCACTCCACTGCACGATTGCAGTGCGTGCACGGGTACACCCTCCCCATCCACGGTGTGGGCGCGCCCATACCGAAAAGACGCACTCCAACTACGATTGAAGACGGGGCGACGCCTGACCACCGCCCAAACCACGATTTCCGCGTACGACGACGACCAATTTCGACACCCGGAACGCTCCGGAGCTCGGAGGGAGCTCTCGCCCGCGTAGTGAGCTCGTCTGCGAGCTCTTTCCTGCACCTATCACCCTGTACATGTATTTTCGTTTCTTCAAGTCTTCAACCCGAGGGGAGCTCATGTGCCCCGCCCCCTTGCGACTATAAAAGGGGGAGGCCAGCTACCGGGTTGAGGCAGGTTCAATTCCCAGCTTCATAGCATCCATACACGCACACCCACTCGATATTGGCACTAGCCTCAATCACAGAGACTTGGGAGCCCTCTCCCTCTCTCGACTTGCTTGTACTCGCCCCGGTACGAGCGTTTGAGCTCGGATAGTGAGCACACTGGACTAGGGAGCACGATTTGCCCGAACCGGTATAAATCTTGTGTCATTGTCTCTATAGGTAGGCCATCTTGGAGCACGCATTAGCCGGACATTATCGTGACGGTGGTATTAGACCACGACAATTGGCGCGCCCGGTAGGGACAGCGCTAGTGTGATGATCCTCACTCCGATGGCCGGGACGTCGACTTCACCGGCACCGCGCCCGAGCGATCCCTCGCGAGCCGTCTTCACCCGCCCGACGCGGGCGCGAGGGCGTGTCCGGTCGCCTCCGCGGCGCGCCGCCCGACTTCCGTCTTTGGCGGCGTGGGCGGAACTTCGACTTCCGCCCCCGCGGTCCCATCCACATGGCGGCGGACCGCTTCTTTCGTCCTTATCAAGGACCTCCTCCGAACATCCTAGGGCGCGAGCCCACCCGAGGCTCGTTCAGGGGGCGTGACATTCTCCATCGCCAGCGTTGTCCCTGCAGCTCGCGGGAGAGGACGCGTTAGCAGGCCGACGAAGTTTGGCGGCCTATGCGGGATGTACCCCCGACGGACAGCGGGGCTACCCCACTTCGGGGCGGCGAGCCTCGGGCGCAGACACGGCATTCCCGAAGCTCGAGCTCGCTCTCGACGAGATGAGCCCGATGGACGCCGATCCGTCCCCCGGTGCTACATGTGCCACACCCCGAGGGTGCGGTAGGCGAGCACCGGCGACCGCCCAGAGCACACCCCGGCACTCCACGCCCGACGGCGTGAGCCACGGCCGACCGCGGGTCAAGGTTCCGCCCGGACGCGCTCGAGGAGCTCAAGCGCAGCCTCAAGAGCCGCCAAGCCCTCCTCGCCGAACAGAGGGAAGGCAGCCGTCGAGAGCGCGAGCGAGCTCGTGGAAGTGCACGACCGCATCAACCGCGATGAGGGCCCCGAACGCCTCCCGCCGGTGTTCGGAAGGCGTCTCGGATCCTGGCGGCCGCTGCGATGCTCCTACGCCGTTGCCGGCCCCGAAGGCGAGGCGCTGAGAACCCACGAGCAGCTCAAGAGGCTCCCGCAGGAGGCAGCCGAATCCGGCAGCGGCGCAGCCGACTTCTCACCGTCTGCAGAGGAGCACACGAGGCCTCCTCTCACCCCGAGGTCCCGCGGCCGCGGGTCGGCGAGAACCGCGACCGAGGAGACACCATCAACGCCCGGGCGCGGGCGGAGGCTCGGACCAACAAGAACATCCTCGAGGACGATGGCCAGCGCCACCACGACGACGCCGCGGACGACCGCCCTCGCACCTACGACCAGCGACGCGGCCGGCCGCCACGGCCGAAGAAGACAAGAGCCGCAGCCCGACGCCCGTACGCCATCCCTCGGAGCCCGTCGCCTAAGCGGGATCATCACCACCGAGGTCGAGCTCGAGAAGGCGAAGGCTTTCGGGCCGCATCCACGACGCCCGTTCCTTCACGCTTTACCGAGCTCCGACCTCCGGTGCGTAAGTACAACGGGGAGACCGACCCTACAACGTGGCTCGAGGATTACCGCCTCGGCCGCCGGCGGGCGGGGCCGATGTGACTATTTCATCATCCGCAACCTCCCGCTTTTTTGTAGATTGCGCGACTCGGCTCGAGCACTGCCGGAGGGCACCATCCGGCCCAGGAGGACTCAGCCGCGGACGTCTTTGTCGGCAACTTCCGGGGCACATACACCGGGCCGAGCACGACGTGGGACTGTGGGGTGCAAGCGAGAAGGGGGAAGGGCACGATTACATCGGGCGCTTCTCAAGCTCGCAAAAACCTCTCCGAGGCCTCCGACTCCGAAGTCATCACCGCTTCACGTTCGGTACCACCTGCGAGACCCTGATCCACGAGCTCGGCGTCAAGAAGCCCAAGACCATGAATGTCGTGGTCTAATACCACCGTCACAGTAATGTCGGCTGTCGTGCTCAGATGGCCTAGCTCTAGAGACAATGACACAAGATTTATCTGGTTGGGGCAAATCGTGCTCCCTAGTCCAGTGTGATCACTATCCGAGCTCAAACGCTCATACCAGGGGCTTAGTACAAGCGGGTCGAGAGAGGGAGAGGGCTCTCAAGTCTCGTGATTGAGGCTAGTGCCAATATCAGTGGGTGTTGTGCTGCCGAGAGTGAACTGTTGTTCTTTTTTGTTCTCCGCTTCAAGCCGGGAGGCCTACCTCCCCTTTTATAGTCGCAAGGGGGGCGGGAACATGAGCTCTCCTCGGGTTGAGGACTTAGAGAAACAAGAACATATGTGCGGGGCAGTAGATGCGTGGAAGAGCTCTCGGATGAGCTCCCGACGCGGGTGAGCTCCTTCGAGCTCGGAGTGCCTTGCGCGTCGAAATTGGCCGCCGTACACGGGAATCGGGGTTTGGGCGGTGGTCGGCCGTCCCCGTCCCCTAATCGTAGTTGGAAGACGTCTTCAGGTGGGGAGGCCCATACCGAGGATGGGGAGGGTGTACCCCGTATGTACCCGCCCGCGGCACCGCGGGCGGAGTTGTTGGAGTTGACGGGGCATGGCGAGGTGATTGTTTGACAGGCTCTTTCCCTCTACCGTAGCTGGCGTGGCACAAAGTGTCTGTCGAGAGTTGTTGAGCTTGTCGGAGAGTTGTTGACCAACTCATGTACCCTTGAGGCTTCTCCAAGAAGGCGGCGAATGAGTTCTCGGTGTGGTCGTCACGAGGTCCGCGCAAAGGGAGCTTCAACGAGGTAGAAAGAGGTCCCGAATGAGGTCGAGCGCGTTGACGGCGGAGGAGCTCGTTATGGGAGAGCTCGAGCGAGGCGGAGGCTTGTCCTGCGCGGAGAGCTCGTGTGTGGTGAAGATCGTTGGTGTTTCTTACGCACACGTAGAAATCCGCAAGCGCACGGAAATACCGTTGTAGCACTTCACCGTGGGTGCTGTGGTATCGTATTTTGCACAAGGACCGGTCCGCGGGCCCAGTTTTTCTCGGTCTGTGTCAACCTAAGGCAAGGGTTTGTTTTCTAAGAGTAGCGAGGTATCTATAGGCTAAGTTTTCCGTGCAAAGGATTCCTAAAGTCACATTTGTCTACTCACCGGGCACCGCCCACGCCCCAAAGGACGGTGTCCAGGTAATTAGCTCTACGACATTACCGAACGTGGGGGGATTTCAAGGGACGGACAAGGCTTGTCACGACCAAGCCGCCTACCCCCTCAACCGTGGGATGCACCGCAAAAGGTAGGTGAACGCTAGTCCAAACACCACGTTTGCACTATTGGTCACGATTCTTGATGTTGGCCAAGGTTCCCTGGTCAAAGAGTTCCTTCACCAAGAACTAACGCTCTTAACGAGACAATCTACCAATCCCGTAAGTCTACAAATGACTAAAAAAAAAATATACGAAGGAAATTAAATAGCTGCAAGATAATCACAAGACTCCTTACCAAAGTGTAAGTAGCTTGCGAGAGGTACAAGCTAGGGAGGGTACCGACAAAACCCAAGACTGGTCCCTCCTAGGAACCGCGGAACACCGAGGGGCGAACCGGCAACTCCGGGATAGAAAGAACAAAGCTTCTTTTCTAGCTTTTCCCTCTCTCACTCTCTAGAATTTAGAAGAAGATAGAAGAAGTAGAAGAAGAAGAACTAATTCTACTCTCTTGCACAAGTGGACTGGTTTCTCCTTGAAATTGTTATGTAGAGAGGTGAAGGAGGGAGCTATTTATACACAAGGGAGGGGCCTAAGTGCTAAAAACACCAAAACCGACCTAGGAAAACCTTTCATATGCGCCAAACCGACCATCCAACGTCGGTAGTGTCGGGTTTTGGAAGGTGACAAACCGTCTCCCCCCCCGGGTCTGGGCCCGCCTCGGCCAGGGGTGCGGCCGCACCGGGTGGTGCGCGCGCACAAGACCGGGCCGCCGGCCCCGGGCCCCGACAAGTCGGGCCTCCTTCTTTGTGAAAAGTTGTCCGGGTGGTCTTGGCCCGGCCTGGTTTTGACGTTTTGTCCCGATTCTTGTTTGGGCTTGCCATTTGCTTCTTTGGGCCTTTTTCTATTTATTGATTTTATTTCTTTTTCTTTGTATTTTTGGCCCAAAGTGATCATTCTTGAGTTGGTACCTGCAAGTCCAAATAAACACCAAAACTTTGGAATATGTTAGTTGAAATCCCTATTTCTAGGTTGTTTTGGTGTTATGTTGACGGTGTTTAAATTGCAGTTCGTTACCGTCAACAAACTCCCCCACACTTAGCCCTTTACTCGTCCTCGAGTGAAGGCACAGGGACTAAAGTGGTTCAATCTCCAAGATGTATACCTGCATACAAGTTATTCCAGGCCTAACCTGCCTTGTGAGCATTCATGATGGCTACCAAGCTATCTTAGAACAATTGAGCAATGGAATAGCATGAACTTCTATCTTCTTGCTACTACTCATGCGCAAAGACTTGGTAAGTTTTTGAATTTTTTTGAAAGAAATAGCATTGCTCTTTATGGTATTGATTCTCACGAAGATCACTCTTGTTTGAATTTTCCTCTCAAAGCACTCTTGTTTGATTCACTCTCACTCATCCTATTTTGCAGGGTTTTGTGGATCTTTGAATGGAGTGATGCATACGTACCTCTGCACGTTTTGTCGGGTCAAGCTCTGGATCGTTTGGAAAGAGGTGCCATACCCTTAGATCAAAATGTGCAAAAGTGTGTGGAAAATATATATATTTTTTCTTTGTGGTTACTCCTTGACTCATGATCCCCTTTTTCTTCTTTTTGTATGCTTTTGGAGTGATACAGGCTACTTTTTTTTTTTCTTTTTTTTTTTTTTTTGGAGATGTGGGCTCTTCTCGCCCTCGGACATGTGTCCATTATTCATCTCTTATTCTTTTCTCTTTTTTGCAGCCTGTTTCTTTTTTCCTCTGCATTTTTTCTTGATAACGGGAGGTGATCATGGTATGAATGGAGTATTTATTTGGTGGATGTTGACAATGCATGTTGTGCGCAATTCTCATTGTGAGAACCGGGGCGTGTATATATGGGTGTACGTGTTTTTCGATCTTGGGAGTATGAGCCTCTCTCAACGTGGATCAACGAGGCGACAAAACTCAATGCAGTAGGAAGTAGCTATAGTGGATATTCATGACATTTTTTCGGGCTTTGGTAGGATTTGACTAAATCAAACCATGAGCATGCTTTTTATTTTTTTAATTTTTGAAAATAAAACCAAGTCTTGTTGCAAAAGAGAACAAGCGTCAAGTCATTCTACCATATCACAAAGATCAATTATTTAGATAAGCATGGGGTCCCTAATGGATGGTTGCTCAACAAAAGTCGGCTTTTGGCGAGGAATAAAATGTATGCATGCCATGTATCAATTGGTAGACATAGAGATGGAGTTTTGTTAACTTGGTTCAGGTTTCAAACATTTAGATAAGTCACAAGTCAAAGTTTAATTTTAATAAATCACGTACCTTTGACTTGTGAGCCTCCCCCACACTTGTTTTTGTACCCTTTTTTTTTTTAATTTTCTTTTGCACAAGGACAAAAACAAGTGGAGATAAACACAATAATATAATAACAAAACTTTATTGAATTAATAATTCAAATCGGGCGCACACTTTGAAGGAATTACAAAATGATTGGAAGGGAAATACTGGAAATTAAAACTAGTGTGCGCCTAATTATTGATAGAGAGGTAGAGCTCTTTTAAGTTGTGCTTAGGCGTAGGGCGTGCATTAGCGCTCTAGCGACCCTAGCCGACTTAGTCTTGAAGTTTAGGCGTAAAGAGTCTAGTTCTTTCCTAATATCTGCGTTCGCTAAGCCCCCCTCTACCTCGCAGGTTAAGGTTTTCACTAGCTTGTTTAGAGAGTTAACTCTAGCGTTTAAGGTTGCTAGTGAAGGAACCTTAGGAACCGCGTGCTACCCGGTGCTTGCGGTGATGGAGTACCTCGGAACGGCTCTCGAAAAACATTGGGAGCCTTCCTAGGTGTAGCACGGGGTACCCTCATAGGGCCCCTCGCTACTTGAGCGACTTTCAACAACATTCGGGGCCTTTCTAGGATTCACCCGAGGAATACTAAGTGGAGCACTTGGAGAAGTCATTTGGAGGAGGAGCCGGCTTCTTCATAAGCCCCTTCCCACGCCCCTCCCGTGGGCATGTTGACACCGACAACGGTGTACGGGTAGTCGTAGTCGGAGGTGTGGAAGGAGGATGTCTCGTGACGTGGTACGGGCGCCACCGTTGCCGGGCTCCTTCCTCTTGACGCCCGGGGTGCCCACCGTTGGACGAGGTGGGCGCCCAAGGATACTGCCTTGCGTGTCACGGATCTACCCGTGGACACGATCGCTCCCTCCACTAGATGAGTGGCGTGGGGGAGGGAGCATAGCAAGAGGGGCGACAGAGGATGGCTCTACCTCGTCACTAGGGAAGATCAAGTCATCCTCATTGAGAGAGCGAGAGTGAGCGAGCAGAATTGTAGAGAGTGAGGGCATGGTCCGCCATTGCACTGTTCTTGGCCGAGAAGAAGAGGATTTGAGAGGGGGGGGAGAAGAGCAAGAAGGAATGGTGTGAAGAATGGAGAGGAGGAGGGTGGATTTTATAGGACAAATTCTCCTC